>APFE030332706.1:80619-103915 GCA_000404065.3 Pinus taeda
TGAGACCTCACAGGGAGGATCTCATCCCCAGAAGGAGCCAGTGTTAGCTCTGTTATGTAAAAGGATAAGAAAATGGATTCAAGCACTCTCAAAGGCTGTAAACACACCTAAGTTCATGCCAAGCGAACCATTTCTGATGTTCAATTCTCCAAATTTTGGCTAAAATCTTCCTACCGGTTGAAGAAGTTGCAAAAGGAAAGCCCTTGGAGGAGCGGAAATACACTACCGGGAGGCACAAATACTCTAAATTCATGAAAAATCTCAAATCGCAGGCTTAAGGGTCCGAAATCATATCAGCCATTGGATCTGGCCGATCAACGATCCAGATTGTGTCGGCATACCGCAGTCGGAGCAGGCGGGCAGTGGCAGCGACGTAGGAGACCTCACCGATGTGCGATCGTCGATATCGCATCGGCGGGTCGCAATGGAGGACTTACAAGAGGTCTGGGCCTTTATATTATGCGATCCCCGATATCGCATCGGCGCTTACAAAGGGGGCAGGGCCTTTTGCATGGTTATGTTTGCAATGCGATAAGCCGAACCCGATGGCGCTATAAATTATTTCTCATAAATTTTCGAGTCCGCGGCGATATCGCTGTCGGCACTTTCAAAGGGGTGGAGCTTCTATACAAGGCATGTATGCGACCCGATGGGGTCCGGGAGTCGGCATATCGCAATCGGGGAAATCAGTGGTGCATAGCAAATTGCATGTATGGATGTCGATGCGATGAGGCCCGGACCCGATGGGTTTTCAAAGCAGAATGGCATAATATTTGAGGTCCGCAAAAGCCATTTTTATGATTTTGGGACATTTTTACATGTATTTTCAAATACAATGAAACAGAGGATTGGCTGGTTAAGATATGCAATGCAACCCGAAAGGCAGACCCGATAGAAAAATATATGTGTATGGGCCCTTGATATTCAAAAATAGCAAGGTGGGCGGTATTTCTCAGTGGCGCGAAGATGATGAAAGCAAGCATGCAGCAGTACAGCGCAGTAGGTAGCTGCCTTCAAATAACAGTATGGTCGAGCAGGAAAGAGGACATGCCCCAAACAGATCAACATTTATCAGTCATGATGGAGCCATTTCAATGTTCAGCGACTGCAGTTAATCAGCAGTATGGCCGAAAAGGCAGCAGGACACCACAGATCCAGTCAAAGAATTCAATGGCTATGGGCTTCACCCATATTTCATTCCACCAGACCAAGAAGGACCGCAGAGCACCAGAGAAGGACAAATCTATTCAAAACACAGTCAGATTTGTATCAGAGGGCCATTCCTAAATGTAAATATGGTTGGTGGCCATTTATGGGCTCCTCCACGCATTGTTTAACAGAGATATTTTGTATTGTAACACTATATATACTCAGAACTCAGATGTAATCAGGTGATGAGTGTTTGATGAATGAGAGCTTATTGTAGCCTTCTAACTTCTGGAGACTGTAACTACTTTGTAACTTGCAGCGTCTGGTCTTCATTTCCAATTGATACAAGCTTCTTTTGTTGTCAATTGCTCACTTAACATTTCTTCTTCTTGTTCCAGGTTGTGCCTGTTTTGCATTCGTTCATTTGCTGTAAAGGTTAGCATTAGAGGGGCTGTCATCCCACCTCTGTGTTAGAATTTGGCATGTATAACTGAACATGTATGCAGGTTTCTGTTGTTGTAATGCATAGAGAGCTGTCATCCTGTCTATGTATTAGAATCCAGATTTACAGACCTTTTACTGGTTACCGCCGGCCATCACAGGGTCCTGTGCATCCGCTGGGGTGATTAGTTTTCTTCATTGTCACCTTTACCTTAAGCTGTGAGTAATTGGTGGTTAAAAGCCTTGTAGTCTGGGGGTGTTCACCCATGTCTAGGGTAAATCATAGTAGAAGTGGTTATCTGGCTTAAAGGTGCTGCACATCCTTCATTTATCCATCATTTCATCCGATAGAATTGTTAAATTTGTAATGTTCCTGAGCATCACTGATATACAACCTAGGTGAGTTTCTTGGGGTGATAACAGTTCCTAAGGTCCATGAAACTTTTCTCATTCCACATATTCAATGGAAGGTCAGGAACTGACACCCAAATGGGAACCACATCGAGATGTTCCCCACTCACATCTAAGAGAGGGTTCTAGAACTTGAATGCAATAGGAGTTGAGTCAATAGGCCATATTGAATGAGTGATATATTTTGCATCGCCATTAAAACCAAAAACTATTTGAATCCAACCTTTGGCTATCCACAATATCTTGGGACAGTCACCAATTCAGTGATCTTAGAGTAGATATGCTCCTACAAAGTATCAATATGAAATTTTTAGCCACTAGCAAGGCTAACCAAAGCCCTATCTACTAGAATTCTTGCTTCATCAATTTGAACATCAAGCCCTAGACTCAGATTGTAAGAAGCAAATGATTTCTCACACTTGTGAACTCAATCCTTCTTTAGATTTGTTTAAGAGTCGGAAGAATATTTAGCCAAAGAGTGTGAATGCTCCCCTCTCCTAAGCTTCAACTTCTTGAACCTATAGAGAAAAACCACAACCACCCTTTTTTATGAAACCAACTCACAAAATAGAAGAAGAGATAGATCAACGACTTCAAAATTAGCCTCTTCGAGGGGGAAACCTCCTTTACATTACACAAATTATAAATTCTTGGATGATACAAATGACAAGACCTCATTTCTATATATAGGAGTCTAAGGGATCACAATGTAATCAGAGATGACATAACAATAATAATGTAAGGGTACAACAATAATAATAGTGGGCTTCTATGGGGCACAATAATAACAATATAGGGATTACATGGGTACAACAATACAATAGGGGGGTTGCATTAATAACAATAAGGGGCTACACTAGCAGTATAAGGACATAACATGCCCCTCTCCTTCAAAAAGTGTTGTCCTAAAAGCTTGAGTAGTTATGGATCGTTCTGTATAAAATTATCATCTTTCCATGTGGAATCTTCAATGGTTAAGTTCTTCCACTTGATGAGATAATTTGAAATTGATTGATTTTGTAGTTGTTGGGTTCTTATTTCCATGACTGCTTTAGGTTCCAATATGATTTTTCCTTCCTCATCAAGTTCTGACAATATTCTTTGAACTAGGAGCTTAACACCTATAACCTTCGTTAAGCATGAAACATGGAAAACTGGGTGCACTCAGGAAGATGCAGGAAACTCCAATTTGTATGTCATAGTACAAATCTTTTGTAACACCTTGTAAGGACCATAGTGCTTTGGTGACTATTTATTATCCTTCTTAGCTTGCTTGAGGGACATTTGTTTGTATGGTTGTAGCTGTAAAAATAACCAGTTGCCTACATCAAAACTTATTTTGTTGCAATGTTGATATGCCTGTTGTTTCATTTGATTTTTCACCAAAGTGAGGTTATCCTTTAAGAGTTAGAGAACTTGTTGTTGATGCTTGATGTGATCTTCCATTGATTGAACCTGAGAATTTTCTCTTAAAGATGATGTGATGGATGGTGTATGATATCCATAAGGTGCCATAAATGGGGCCATTTTTGTTGAAGCATTATACCACCATTCAATCAGAGGTAACCACTTGACCCATTGTATTTGTTTATCATATACAAAGAAATGAAGATATCCTTCCAAACATTTGTTCACTATCTTCGTTTGTCCATATATGTTCAGAGTTTGAGGAGTTGTAATTCCTGTCAATGCACTACAAGATATGGTCCAATTTTTGTGGTGTCAACATTGTAAGTTGTGTAAGGCTAGGAGAAACAACACTTCCATCTTTATAGTTGTGAATGGTATGATTCCTTGATGCCATAATTTTGCTTTCAATTTTTCTTACCAACCTGAATGTCGTCTCCAATGAATCAAGTTCCCAAAGACAAACCTTAAGTTAAATGTTATCCTTTAAAGTCCTTATGAAGACACCAATCCTCTACTTCTTTGGAATATAATTTACCCTTATATTCAATTTTTGGAAGTCCCCAATGTGTTTTGCCATTGAACCCTTTTTCTTGAGATTTATCAATTGGCTAAAGAAGGTGTCTCTCTTTGTATCCTCATAATGTGCTATCATTTCCTCCATGAAAATTGACCAGGTGACAAGTGGTTTACAAGAACAAAGCCCTATATATCATACAAGTTGATTCAATTCTAAATATAAAGATGCAATACGTACCTTTTGTAACAGTTGCACATCATGTATATCAAAATATTGCTCCATCTGTAGTATCCAAGTTACTGGATCCTTGTCATCAAATTTCCTCATATCTCTTTTTCTTGCTTTTAAGAGCTTTATCTTGAAACGATTATAAGTCTATAATTTCATATTTCAAAGTTCTCAAATTACGTATTTTGGTATCCCTCTGAGCCCTCTTTCCAGCCACACATGTCAGATCAAAATTGGATTCTTTAAGAAAGAGTTATGCCCACTTTCCTATGATGACCTGATTATAGACTAGTTCAGTAGAGCGAACTTGTATGAAGTACTGTGTGTCACTCTTTAAAACTTCAGGCATAAAAACAATACCTAACAAACTAGAGTCTGTCCTCTTTCTGTCACTTCTTACGAAATTTGAATCTGATGCTCAGAGAGAAAGTTATGACGATTTTCCCAAGGTCAAATGTTTGAGATGGAATTCGAGAGCCTGCAAAAACCCTAACTTCCTTGGATCATATCTCAACAAATGTAGCAAACCAAGTTGTGAAATTCTTACACACGGTGCAAAACTATTTTGGCTCAAATGGGTTTTAATCTTAGCTTCCTAAGCTTCGTATAAAAATGTTATATTGAAAATCCCACGATGTCTCGTTTCAGATGGAATTTTGGAGCCTGCAAAAGCCATAACTTCCTCAGCTCATATCCCTGAAAATGTATTGAAACAAGATCTGAAATTTGGACACATGTTTTCGAAATATTTCAGCTCAAATGGGTTTTAATTTTAGTTTCTAAAAATTCGTAGAAAAAAAGTTATAGCAAAATTTCCATGATGACGCATTTGAAGCAGCAAAACCCTAGAATCCAAAGCTCTAAGACCAAATGTTATGTAACCAGCTCACAAAATAGAAGAAGAGATAGATCAACAACTTCAAAATTAGCCTCTTTGAGGGGGAAACCTCCTTTACATTACACAAATGAACAATTCTTAGATGATACAAATGACAAGACCTCATTTCTATATATAGGAGTCTAAGGGGTCACAATATAATTAGAGCCTACATAACAATAATATTGTAAGGGAACATCAATAATAATAGTGGGCTTCTATGGGGTATAATAATAACAATACGAGACTACATGGGCACAACAATACAATAGGGGGGTTGCACTAATAACAATAAGGGGCAACATTAGCAGTATAGGGACCTAACACCATTCGCTTGAAGATACTTTCACATGCCACATGAAGTAAAAAAAATCCCTTATAAATGTGTTATGCTTCATAAATTAGGCCTGAAGAGCAAAGGGAAGCACCAACAACCAAGGGAGGAAAAAACCCCTCATCCATGGAAAAAGACGAAGAGATACCAACAACATTTGGCTAAAATAGACCTAAATATGACACATACAAAACATGGGAAAAAGCCCCATAGGAAGGGGGGACCTATGAGGTTTCACCAAAAGACCTGACATTCCCTAAAGTAACACAAATAATTGGTAGAGAGGAAAAAAATGGAAAGTCTAAGGGATGACTTACCTGAGACACAAAAACCACTCGAAACTAGCCCTACAGAGAAATGAGCCACCAGAAAACCTCATTTTGGTATACTCTAAGCAACACCCAATTTCCCATCCAGCTAAAAAACTAAAGCACCCTTTATACAAAATTCTAAGGCATGAACAAAGATGCCACCATGACCCATTTTAAGGTTTGAAAGACACTGTCGTCTTTCTAGAAACAAGTCTTTCCCATCGAGACTACCTACAAACACCAAACGAACACTGAAACCGATGGCAATCAATCTCTAAGAGAAAACCCTAACCACTTACTAGGAATCGCCATCGCCATGAGTCATCAATCCCAACCTTGCAACCACAATCACTTTCTCTATCAAACATACACTAAGCGCTTAATACATATATTTGTTGTTTAACTAGTATCTAGAAAAAAAAATAGCGTGCATGTGGTATTTACTATGTTGGTGATATCATTAACACAAAAGAGAAATGCATAGATACAATGAAAATCAATATCTTTAAATCTAACATTACTCAAAAGAACTTCATTACACTGGTGAAAATCATGATATTTTATAGTAATAGGAAAAACCATCATACAATTTTTTTAAGATGTAGACTATAGTACAAAAGTCTAATTAAAAAAATAATAAATAAATAAATAATAGATAGATAGATAGATAGATATATATATAAACAAGATTTTGAACTAAGGGGAAAATATAGTCATATATAAACTTTTTTAAGATGTAAAATATACTAAAAATGACTAATTTTAAATTTTTTAAAAAAATATGACTAATTTAAAAAAAATTAAAAAATAATAATCTTAACTAGTTTTGAAAATTGACTATGGACACTAATATATGTAAACTGTTAGAAAATAAATAAATAAATAAATAATCATTATATCACGAGGAAATTTTGGAGAATTTGCAATAGCCTTAAAGGTACTAGATACAATTTTCCATAATCGCCTAGACTAAAGAGACCGAGAGATTTTTTGCCAATAAAATAAAGGAAATTCTAGTATTTTTTTACCAAATGGCACCAATTTTTTTTGAAATATGAGTTATAGTTATCAAGTCCTAGTATTTTAGGTAACTGTAGATTTTTTATGGTGCTAAATTGATTTTCATCATAAAAAATTATTCGAACATTTTCACAATAGTTTAGAAAGAAAATAATTAGAATAACCATTAAAATAAAATTGTCTCCTCAATAAACAATACCTATAATAAATATTAACACAATCACTCTAATTAACTAGAGATTCCAATATTTGAAAATTAAAAAAACTAGTTAATTCCAATATTTGAAAATTAAAAAAACTTCATTATAAATTTAGGAAATTGTGGAGGATTTAAAACACTGAAATAAAAATTTAAAGTATTAAATATAATTTTACCTAATAAATATTAATATGATAATTATTAATATGATAATTCTAGTTGACTACCCACTCCAAAATTTGAAAATTGAAAAGACTTCCATTTATCTTTACGAAATTACAGAGGACTTACAATACCCAATAAAAACCGAAAAACTTAAGAATATAAGATATAGTTTTCCATAATAAATATTAACATGAAAACTCTAATTAACTACGAATACCATATTTGAAAATTGAAAAAACATTTTTATATTATGAGGTAATTTAAAATTTCAAAAAACGTTATTTTATCTTTAACTACCCACTACAAAATTTGAAAATTGAAAAAACTTCCGTTTATCTTTACAAAATTACAAAGGACTTACAATACCCAATAAAAACCGAAAAACTTAAGAATATAAGATATAATTTTTCGTAATAATTATTAACATGAAAACTCTAATTAACTACGAATACCATATTTGAAAATTGAAAAAACATTTTTATATTATGATAAAATTTCAAATTTCAAAAACGTTATTTTATCTTTAAGAAATTGTTGAAAATTTACAATACCAAATAAAAACTTAAAAATGTGAAATATGATTTTCCATCATAAATATTGACACGAGAACTCTAATTGACTACCTTAAAATTAAAAACACTTTATTATATTTTTAAGAAATTGTAGAGGATTTACGCCACCTAATGAGGACTTATTATTTCACATTTTTAATTCGAAAAAATATAACTCTTTATAATGAAAAAGTACTATAACATATTCAAAATGTTGTGTACATAAAATGAAATACTAAAAAAAATTATAAACCAATAATCCAAATAGTATTCAGGATGCATACAATCAGAAATTGGAAGTGGCTCTTATCCTTTTCCAGATTGCATTGCAGAGGAATTATAACAATGAAATGATCTGATTTCTAGTTATGCCTAAACTAGAGAAATCCTATCAATTTGCAAAATGACTACTCTAAATTGAACCTTAGAGGTGCATTCAGTTTATGAGAGAGAAGGATCATTTAACTAAATGTGTCCATTGAAATTAACAAACTAGAAAGAAATCAGACAAAAGAAAGACCCAGATGAAACTTCCATTGCCCATTGTATTTTGCTTCATTACAACTTTTTACAAGTTGTGAATGTATGTTTGTTGGAATCAAGTTCCCATTGTATTTTGCTTCATTACAACTTTTTACAAGTTGTGAATGTGTGTTTGTTGGAATCAAGTTGTGAAAGCCAACGCTACACCATACCACTCAGAGGACATTTTTATAAAAGAGATTTTGGAATTTGTTAGTGATTTAAAGTTCTCAATCATGTTGATTAAGAATGATAATAATAATAAAGATAATAATAAATATCTTTATGACAAGATTGTTTTCAGTAAGAATAAAGTCGAGGGTTTGTACATGTGTGGGTTTAATTTTTTTAACAAAAAATAAGGATTGCGACCGTAGTCGAAGCTTTTGTACATGTGTGGGGTTAATTTTTTTAACAAAAAATAAGGATTGCGACCATTTTAACATGGTATAACTGTATACTGTGCCTAGTTTAACTAAGAGATTGCTTTAGTCATAGCCCCAAACCTGTAAGAGAATGTAAAAATTGCAGGCTGAGATAGTAAAGATTGATGGATGCAATAACTTGAAGTGCATTAGGCATATTTCATGGCTACAGGGCAAGACCTACAAACTATCATCCATTCCTCCATCCATACACCTCATATCCATCCTCTCCATTCATATTATTATCTCTCTCCACCATCGCATCATCAAGACATCCAAATTTCACCTCATCTCCATGATGTTATATGAAGGACCTATATTATTACAAGAAGGTCTTGTAATGTTATAGGAGTCTATGGAGCTACAGGAGGGAGATCCGAGGAGGAAAAAAATCCAAAAGACCATACTGACTGTAAGAAATGATCAAGAAGGTCCTCCTATGATTTTTCCATCATCCATCCATCACCCATCCACTCATTTCACCAAACATTTGCTCAAATTCTCCACTTTGTCCTACCTTAAGAAAAAAAACACAGAAACTACGAATTTCCATCTCTACAATGTCTACATTAATCTTCCATTACTCTAACCCTGTCCTCATAGCTTATCAGCTTCTCCCTCATGCAAATTAAAGACTTCAAGGGCAGAACAAAACACTGCTATAGGAAGAAACTCCTCCTATAGCAGCTTGTGCAGCGACACAACAATCACTGATATTATTTTTTTCCACCACCAGAACGGATGATGAATCTTTTTTTGCAAATATGAAGAGACACCTCATTCATGGGGAGGATTTCCACCAACAGCATCATCTTGTTTATCAGAAGAGGCACCTACAAACACATAACAAATGCAATAGTCAAGGTAGCATCAAGAATGAAGACACGCACAGGGAATAAGTCAAAGAGGTCAACTCCCTTTATCATAATGAATATGGTCCAACTCTAGCATGCAAACCTTTGCAGCAGTTTAATCCACAAGTATGATCAAGTATGGCAACCCTAATCTCTTCACTCTGTATAAAAATGACAAAAATGTGTTTTAATAGTCTTGAGGTGGTGAGTGAACTTGGACACCCTTGAATAGTAAACTCAAGTGTGAGTTAAGTCACCCATGCAACATGGAAATGTCAACTCAAAATGGAGTGGTGTCCTCGAAGAGTGGGGTGATAATCACGAGGGAGAAATGATTACAATTAGTGGGGACAATGGTCCAAAAGAGGAAACTCATGTTAATTCCAAGTCACTAGAGTGATCCAAGATTTCAATGAAAACAGGATATTATGTGTTCGATCGACATCATTTGCACCATCACTCATTCCAAAAGTAGGTACAGGAAGGACGAGCTAGTGCATTGAGCAACCTAGAGTGCGACCAAGGAGCTTTGAACCTTGCATGCAAAGTGCTACAGGAGAAAGCTACAAGCAAGCCTGCAATTGCTAAAGGAGGGTCGAGAGGAGCTACAAGAGGAGTGGGGAGGAGAAAAGGGAGTAACAATGGCTCGATACTATCTCAAAACCTTCTTGCACACCCATACTTTCTCTCATAAGAAGTAAGTGATACCCTCCTTCTTTGTTTCTTCACCCAATTTCATGAGAAGTTTGCTTGAAATTAAGAGCCTATAGCAATCAATTGATCAGTAGGGGTTTCTTTTAGAAGTTTGTTGTGATTAAGAGAAGAGAAAATAGTTTTGTTGATATCAATTTGAGCACCCTTCTTCTTCACTATTACCAAGCATTGTGCCATTGTTTGATTTATTTTTTAATTCCACGCCTATAAAGCATCAAGGAGTAATGTAGAAGATATGGAGGGAAGATTTAACAGAAGGGAACCCTAAGACACTGGGAGAATTCACCAACACCCTCCTATAGTTGACATATTTAGAATACACCAATGGTTGGGTTTCTTTGAGCTACTAAAGGGGTATGATGATGATCTTGCCCATGGATTTGCCATGGAATTACACTCTCCAAAGGAAGATAGTACGACAACTCTTGTCAAAGGGTTTGCCATCTCTCTCAGTCTTGAAACCATCAGTAGAGTGACCACCTTGCCTGGAGAAAATAAGACAAAAAAGTAAGTGTCACAGCTAGGAAAAACTTCTTCCTTTCAAAAGAGAAGCATGTAGAAGACAAGAATGGAGTGAGACAGAAAGTTTGCCTTACCCTTGGGATGAGGTAGCTTAACATATCCTTAAATATATATCTTGTGAAGGGATGCTAAGTGTTGTTTATTCCTACCACTCTATGTTGCTCTAGGAGTTGAGATTCAAGGCAGAACTACCCCTTTCTCAATTACTTAATGTTCCTCATTTCCTTCTGCAGTCAATTATGGAGATGAGTTAGAAGGTAAGGGAAGGAAAACACCAACATTTAGCTCACCATGCCTTAATCAAGTTGATATTAGTGGATGCTCTAAACCACTTAAGAATCCCAATGATATGGAACAAATTTGTGGACATGGATAGGGAGACTTTCATAGAAAGACAAGCCCACACACTAGGAGAGACTCCAACATCTATTATTGGAGGAAGATAAGGAACAATAGAGGAATAAGAAGGAGAAAATATAGAGGAGGAAGACAGAGCAAGAACAGAATAAGAAGAAAGAAAAACATAGGAAAAAGAGGCAGCAAAGGTAGAGGAAGGAGAAGAAAATATGAAAGGAGAAGAGGAGGAGAAGAAAG
This sequence comes from Pinus taeda, assembly GCA_000404065.3. NCBI lineage: Eukaryota > Viridiplantae > Streptophyta > Pinopsida > Pinales > Pinaceae > Pinus > Pinus taeda. The sequence goes on from APFE030332706.1 coordinate 91,864, forward strand.
AATAAGTCTCGAGGAAACTTCTCCACCCCAAGGAGTAGAAGACACTAAATAAGTAGTTGCAATATTAGCTAAATTGGGCACTCTTGTCAAGCCCAAGAGGAATAAATCAAGACCAAGCCCAATGTATTTCAAGACCAGGAAGAGCACTACAATTAGGCAAGGGAAGCCACAAACTCCTACAAGGGTGCCTATAATTATTGATGAGTCACAAAGCAAAAAGGAAGAAATAGGACCCAGTAAAGGAAAAATTGAGGAGGTCACTCCTCCTAAAACCAAAATCAAGTCACCCATAACGCTTGTAAGTAGGCCTACCACTAGGTTTTTCACCTTCAAGAAGCCAAGGGCACAATCTTCCTTTGAGGAAGAATAAAAAGAGAAACTATAGCAAGGACAAGGGAAGCTACAAGCACACAAGAAATATTCGCAACTAGAATCCACCACCTCAAAGATTGTTGAAAAATACTACAAGAGCTCCAAGAACCTAACCCACAACCTAGCTTGAGCTCCTACTACAAATTTAATTTATATAGGAAGGATTATCCCTTAAAAATTTGCAACCCTGCTCCTTTATGAGCTGGAGATAGAGAGAGGTAGAACCCACAAGTGGATACAAATTGCTAAATCTAAGAAGGTAGAGGATGAATGCCTCATGGAAGAAAAGGTCATTGAAATGGGTAAAGAGTTAAACGATTTAAAAATGAGAGAGACTATGATGAAGGAGCAACTATAGGCATAAAACATGAGGTTGAGAGAAAGGTTGCAAGAGAAAGAAACACAGCATGCCACCATGGTAAGTCTCTCCATCGAAGCACTGCAATGCAAACAACAATCAAATTCTTATGCCATCTTTCTCAAGGAACAGTGACTGTAGTTCCAAATAAAAAAATTGGAATAATATGGATCTCTACCTTTTTAGGACTATATGAAATTCATTGAATTTTTCATCCAAACTAACATGCAAGACAAAGAAAAAATTGTTGAATTTTACATGTGCAACCTCACTTTGACAAATATGAATTTTAGGATCCTAATTCAAGATTGGGAGATATGCAATCGATGGGTTTATCATCCTATGTGACTCATGAGAAGACAAGAGTTGAGGAGGTGAAAAACGTAATAGAAAAGGAGGAAAATGAACCATTGTCTATTAGGGCAGAGCTAGTGAGCTAGTGAGCAACATCTCCAATGATGTTGCTTTAGCACCCAAATACATTGCTATCCAGGAACAAGACATTCTACACTTTGAAGGCACATTCAATACGTTGGGAACAAAAAGTATGCAAGCTTTCCATAGGAGATGGCATGCCTTACTCCACATTCTAAAGATCAAAGAATATCACTCGCTTGAAAGGCTATGGAATGCCTTGGAGAGAACACCAATGTACAAGAGGCTCATGCAGAGGATGAAAATCAGGTGGATAGGACACAAGCTCAGTCCACCCTTGCTGTTAGGCTTACAAGAAGGAAGAGATGAAGCAAGAAAGAAAAAGGGGTAGACAGAGATAGAGAGGGATGCAGGCTTTTACTCCCAAGAGGGCACACCATCTGAGGAGCCTTGGGATGTCATGGAGGCCACCAGGGCCATGGAAGAGGTGCACATGGATGACTGAGTTTCTTAGAGGATGGGAAACATGTTCAGCAGGGGGGTGATGATCATTCCCATCAATAGGTACATTTTGAATATCAATATGCCATCATCCAGCCTTACTATCCTTTTCTTACATTAATTCACATTTTTTTATATTATGCTTAGTAAGATGAGTAAAAGGTGCTTTTAATAGGATGTGGCCTAATGTGGTTTAATTGCAGGAAAATGAAGTATTTTTTAGGTTATTACTATGCAGGGGCTTGATGGAGACAACTAGGAGAGAATCTAGGGGGCTTGTCCACATCCTTAACTCCCTAAACTCGGCTTAGGATCACAATAACCTCTCTCACCAGTTCAAATTCATTGGCATCCGAGTGACTCCAAGTCCAATTGAAGATCAAGAAGGGAAAGATTCACCATTTTCAAGATCAAGGAGGGAACCACTCCTACTTTCAAGGGAGTTGCTTCAATTGTCCTTTTGTAGAAACAAACTAGAAGTAGAGCTCATTAGGATTCAATTTTTTTGTTCAAGTAGGTGTAGCTATTGAGCTCCAAGCTTGATATTGTTAGTTTAAATTGTTATGTGATGTATTATACCTCCACTTTCTTATAATGAGAAGTTGGATTTTAAGCTACATCTAAGTTAGTTTCAGAGGGTTAAGACCCTTAGGTTTGGGCCCAACCCAGAGGCTTTGGTCCCTCTTCTTGTACTTATGTTTCTTCTTGATTCCAAGCAGTTCATAGTTTCTTGTATTTCATTTTTTTTTTCTAAAGAAAGAGTCGTAACTTCATTATCATTAAATCAAAAAATAATTTACATAGATTACAACCATCCAAGTGGATACATCAACCGGGTAAAAACGACCACCTAAAACCATGATCCCTGCCAATCAAAACAACAAAACCCTCAAATTCCAGAGCGTACCAAGGCCAGCCATTCGACTCCCCACAATCCGAATGCGAGACTAACACTCATACCAATGAAATACTTAAATCAAAATGGAAATCAGGATTGAAGCCTTTAATCTCCACCGTCAATACACCATGCCCGATCCAACGGTAGAGGAAGGTATCGTAGTGCCAAGGAGCCCGACAATTAACTGTATGGACCCACTGACATGCTCGAAGGTTCCTGACCATAGATTTCCCAAGCTTGATCCAATAGCTGAGAAAGATATCTCAATGCCAAAAAGCCCACCACTTAAACACATGGACCCACTAACATGCTCGATGATTCCTAGCCATCGATCCTCCATGCTTGATCTGATGGCCTAGGTCCATGTCGCACGGGCCTAAAGCACCACTGGTTAGCGTGCAATGAGGGCGGCATTCGTACCCACCCCTCGGCCCCGTGTAACGACTTGAGTGGAATCACTCCCAAATCTTAAAAACCATTTTCTACTTAAGAGGCGCCCGATGACCAGAAAACCACTTTGCATGCAGAATTACGTCCCTGTGAAGAGAATTTAGGGTATTATGATCGTCACAAAAGCCCGGATTTCAACTTCTCACTCCATCCCCTCTGCACCAGTTGATGAACCCATGTAAAGTACAGCCCCATCCCTCTGGCCAACTATCCATGCAGCAAAATCTGCCAAGCAATCGAAGAAGGGTAAAAATAAGGAAAAAGTTGCAACTCATGTCGAAACCAAATTATCTGGACACAGCCTCCATGGCTCTGCTACAATACACCATCATTTCTTCATCTACTTGGAAACCACACTGTTCCTTGAGTCTGTTCTGAGACAACCCTTGCCAACCCATCACGACTCTGCTAATGGTACAATTCACTCCTTGGTTAGCCAATAAATCTGCTAGTTTGTTAGCCTTCCTTCGTACATGGTTAAAACTTACCATGTGTAGGCTCATGAGGCAGAGCTGGATCCGTTGAAATCCCTGGATCAACCTCCAATGTTTTGAAACCTTCTCCAGCCCCGTGCCCCAACTAATTCTTTTAACTGAGTTAATGATTAGCTCAGAGTCAGTGTCGATAATCACATTTTGCCGATTTTCCTTCACTAGGAGTTCTAAGCATTGCTCCATAGCCATTAGTTCTGCCATGTTGTTAGTGGATCTACCTAAATGGAAATGGAATATGGAAAGGATATTTCCCAATTCATCCCTTAACACCCCTCCAAAGCCAGCAATACCCGAGTTGCCTTTAGAGGCCCCATCAATGTTATATTTCAGAAAACCTTGAGGGGGAGGATGCCAATAGTCCTACTCAGATTCCATAATCCTAACCTTTCTGTCCAATCCCTGAGGAACAAGCCCCTACATTCCCAACTATCTAAGAATTCTCATTTCAGCATCTGAAGGTGGATTCTTAGGGGGATTTCTCATAGTCGTACTAACCATCTCCCTAAGTTGTCTTAAGGTCTGCTCCAAAAGACACTGGAAGGGTTTATTTTCATTTTTAAAGATCCTATTGTTCCTTTCTTTCTAAACATTCCAAATAATGAAGCTAGGCATGAGAGCCCAAGCTGAGCAAAGAAATTCAGAGTCGGAAACATTTCGACTCCAATTGTTTAGGGTACTGATAATACTCCCTCTATCCCTGTCGGTCTTTTGGAAGATGGTGGCAAAAGAGTCCCACAATCTAGAGGTAAAGATGCAATTGTTGAGGAGGTATTCCATAGTTTCCTCTTGGGCTTCACAGAACAAGCATCAGGAAGGCCCGAGAACCCCCCTTTTCCAAATGTCGTCCCAAGTTAGAATTTTCTTATGGTAAACCAGCCACATGAAGAGTTTAATCTTCATCCAACCTTGATGCCTCCATAGATTCTGCCAAATAATATCCGGAGCAAGAGAATCCAGGTCAAGGAGTATGCATTTTGCCTCCTTAAGATTAAAGGTGCCCTCATTGTTGTTGCCCCATCTTAACTGATCATGCCCCCCTATTACTAGAATCTTCCTTTCTTCCAACATTTTCATAACAGCCTCTCCTTTAGCTTTCAAGGGGTTGTCTTCCCTGTAAACAATATTCCTCCAGTTTCTCCATTTTCCTGCATTATTGGTTTGATAGAAAAATCTTCAACCTTAGATAACCCTATGATGTCTATCTCCATCTTGAGGTCCTTAAAATCCTCTTTTAACAATATCGGTTCTTGTTTCTATTTGTCTTCCCAAAATAGTGCCAGATCTCCCTCTCTGATTTCCTAGAAGTTGTTCTTTTGTACTAAGCCTCTATTCTCTCAGACCTTATTCGAGATATATGAGCCCTTTATACTTCTAGACATCCTTATATGACCGTTAATTTGCCAAGTGTTAGCATATTTTTCTTTCCAAATACTAGCCCACTGAGCCTTTGGTTCTTTAACCCAACGCCACCAAAGTTTAGCCCCTATCTCCCTTCTTAGAACCTCTGGATCGTCCAAACCAAGACCTCCATGATTTTTAGGTTTGCAAATCGTTTCCCAGGCTACCAAGGCCCATTTCTTTCTATTCTCCCCCTTGCCCCATAGGAAATCTCTTTGAATGGTTCTAAATTGTTGTAAGACTCCTTTGGGTGCAAGGAGAGCTGAAAGCATGAAAACTGGGATAGATTGAAGTACAACCTTTGTAAGCACCAATCTACCAACCTAGTTTAAATATCTAATGGTCGAAATCCTAATTTTATCCTGCATCTTGTTAATCACCGATTCCCATATGCTCTTATGCAGAGGTTTAGCAGTTAGAGGAACACCCAAATATTTTGAAGGAAGGAAATCCCTTTGAAAGCCCAGAATTTTGGAGATATTCCTTTGAATAGCAATATTGGTATTAAAGAAAAAAATCTTGGATTTGGAAAGATTAACCTCCATACCTGAAGCCATGGCAAAGTCACTTAGAATTTGTTTGTATGTTAGAGCCTCTTTGACCGTAGGGATCCCTTATAGCATGGTATCATCTACAAATTGTTGATCAGTCAAGGACTATCCATTCTCAGAAAGTTGGAGACCCTTGATTTTATCATCTTCCTTTGCCTGCTTGATGGACCGACCCAGTCCTTCCATCATGAGAATGAAGAGAAAGGGAGAGAGTGGATCACCCTACCTAAGGCGTCTTGAAGCAATAAAAGTCTCAGAGGGAGAACAATTTACCAAAATAGAAAAACTGGGAGGAGTTACCAGGGCTATGACCCATCTGACCGAGTGATGATCAAACCCAAAAGCAATAATAACCCTCCTAATATAGGTCCAATTCAACTTATCATAAGCTTTGGCTAGGTCTAGTTGCATGATCATTCCAGCCTTCTTGTTGCTAGTCAGTGAGTGCACCACCTCCTGTGCTTGAATGATATTATTGAGAATTTGCCTACCTTCCACATAACCAGATTGTTCCCCAGACACAAGAGTAGGCAAAAGAGTTTTAAGTCTATTGGCTACAACCTTGGATATTATCTTGTAAACCACATTGCACAAAGCTATGGGTCTAAACTTATCTAGAGTTAGGGCATTATCCTCTTTAGGGATCATAGAGATGGAGGAGGTGTTGAGTGCTTTCATAATGGTTATATTCCTCCTGGAATATTCTACTACATTTAGAATATCATGTTTAACAATATTCCAGCAAGCTTTAAAGAAATCTACATTGAAACCATCAGGGCTCGGCGCTTTACCATTTTGCATTTCCTTGAGGACCTCATTGATCTGCTCTTCAGTGACTGGCCTATTGAGGTTGAAGTTATCCTCTCTGGACACTAGTCTTGGTATATGTCTTGTTAAGTCCTTGATGAAATGCTCTCTGTCCGAAATGGTTTCCTTTGCTATCCCAAGAAAGTGTTGGACTAACACAACTTCTATGTCTTCGTGGGAACTGAGAAGTTGCCCTCCCTCATCCTTGATTAAAGAGATTATATTATGGGCTCTGTTTGCCAAGGTGGATCTATGGAAGAATCTGGTGTTTCGCTCTCCTTCTTTTAGCCATTGCACTCCAGATTTTTGTCTCCAAAATATTTCTTCTTGTTTAAAAAAGTTCTCCCATTCTTGCTGGAGTTTGGTAGCTTTCTCATTTCTGACTTTGTCAAAGCCAACCGTGATAAGGGTTTGGTTTAGTTCCTGCAATTTGTTTTCAACAGCTTTTTTTCCTTCAAAAATATTGCCAAATTCATTCTTGTTCCAATCTATTAGCCTGCACTTGATATGTTTTAATCTTTTTTGAAGAAGGAACATACTTGTACCCTGAATGTGTAAGTCTTCAGACCACCAACCTGAGATGTTGTTTATGAAATCTGGATGGGTGAGCCAGATATTTTTAAATCTGAAAGGTCTATTCCTAGGGGTACCTATGGCTTTGACCTCCAGTTGGACCGGCCAGTGATCTGATCCTCCAAAGGGGAGAATACTCGCTGCCATTTCCTTATTATTTAGCATAAGGTTCTCTGAGATGATTTATCTGTCTAACTTTGATGCAACTAGCGACTCTCCTCCTCTTTTATTGTTCCAAGTAAAGAGACCATTACTCGAAATAATGTCAACTAGCTTCATAAAATCCATAAAAGTTTGAAAGGCTAAGGAGTCTTTGTTTAGAGTTTCGGTGCCCCATTTTTTCTCTGGTAGTGATTTGATCATGTTGAATCACCACCAAAATCCCATGGTATATCTACATATCTCGCTCTGAGATCCACTAGAGAGTCCATAAACCTGAGTTTGTCATCCATTCTCTGAGGGCCATAAACATTCGTGACCAAATAGATCTCCCTATCCCCCACATTTTGAATAACCACTGATAAATAATTTCTAGAAGCCTCAGCATCTATTATACCAATCTTTTGGGGGTTCCAAAGAGTAAGAATGCCTTCTGCTGTATTTTCTGCCTTGACTTATAAAAAAACGATTGAGCCATTTGCTATATATTTCTTTAATTTTCTAAATGGAACATTTAGGTTCCTGGATAAAAATCATATTCAGAGCTTCTTTTTTCATTCTGTTACTAATTAATCTTTGTTTCCTTTTACTACCTAGACCCCTGATATTCCAAGAAGTGAACTTCATCATTAAATATTTGTGAAGGAGTAACTGGTTAGGTCTTTCATCTTACCTGAATCTATCATTAACTTTCCACATTCCATCAACAACTCATTTTTCTTTGTTCTGCCTCTCTTCTTTCTTGGGCATCTAGGTGTTAATCGTGGTGTGTTTTTCATAGTTTTCACCCCTTCTCTACCCTGTGTTGTAGTGTTACTTTGCCTGTCCATCCCTGTAGTCTAGGTTTTCCATAAGTATAGCTATTTTACTCTAGTGAACTCCTCTTGAGGTAACGAGTCTACCCCTCCCATGGTTCCTTGTTTCAATAACCCTTCCAAATCTAGGTTTTCTCTCTCAAGAATCTCCTGTAGTTCATGATCCTCCATTTTCATCTCACTCTGGGTCATTTTCTACTCCATATCCAGTTCTAGATCACTCATCATAGCCTCTTTCTATTTATTATTATCCTTTGTTTGCTCCTTGTCTTCCTCTTTCTCCTTCTCCTCTGGACTTCCCTCCATTCCCTGATCTGCTTTTTTTATCTCATCTTCTTCCTCGAGCACTTGGTACCTATTCAGACTAACTTGAGGCCCTTTTGCTTGATGTTGCTTAAGTCCCCTTTTGCCCCCTTTTCCTCTATGGCTCACTTTATGAAAGCTTTCAAGATCTTTCATAGTGGTATCTTTGCTCTTATTCTCCATTTTACTAAGAGGGAATCCCTGAAAAGGTGTCCATGCTCATGGCATCTGCGACATCTAAAAGGAATATGTTCATAATCACATGTTTGAACCCCTTCTTCATCAAAAACTTCCAAGATAACCTCATCTGGTAGGGCTCTGGATAGATCCATTTCCACACAAATTCGTGCAAAGGAAGTGTATTTGCCCCTTCTGGTGACTTCAGAGGCTTTGAAAAAACATCCTAATTTATTTCCTATGGCTAATAACGACTCTGTTTGCCAATAATCAAGAGGAAGGGAGTAAATCCTTACCCATACCAAAACCAAAGTGAATGTCTCCCACTCCGAGACAAGTTCATCATTCACAACCTCATTTAGAGGCCAACAGCTGTGAAGAAGTAGGGCCCCCCTTCAAACACTCTGTCTTTATCCTCAATATTTATGAAGACCACAGTGAAGAATCCCTTTGACCCAAGATGTAGGTCAATGTTTCTTTTTGGTTTCCAATGATATTTAATCCATGTCTATAATGCTTTTTCAGTGGGTCATTCTCCCATGAATTTACAAATGATAGCATATGTCTGCATGTGGTCCCTGTATGCCTACAGAGCAGGATCATTCAAAACTACTCTGGGTCTGAATTCAGTTTTGGGTTTACATGGACCCTTCTATGCCTTTGTTTTTTCCCCCTATTCCTTGTCGTCTTCCTCCTTTTATTTTGTGCAGTTATTCTCCTTTGATGTAATTCCCTCTTACTCTTCTTCCATGCTTTCTTTCCCTACTTCAGCAATACCTCTGACCTCTTCTATTGGCTTCTTACCTTGGCTAGCTACAGCTTGCTTGTAGGAGGGAGTGGAGCTCCCTCCTTTGCGCCCTTCCATTGAGTTCAAAACTTGCTAATGACTGTAAACCCTAACTGTTCATTCCCATGTCCATCCCACACTTCATTTGTTGATCCATAGTTTCTTGCATTTCAATAAATATTAATCTATAAAATCTTGTGGTTGTAACATCTACATCACCTCTCTTGTGGGAGAATGACTGGAAGGATTTACAACCACAGTCCAAAAAGACTATGTTTATGATTTCTTGGAAATAGATTAGTGTTAGTTCTCATGTTTACATTTTCTTTTTGTATCTTAGAAGTCAGTTTAGTGATTAGATTAGTGGTATTTCATGAATTAGAAGTTATTTAAATTCAACTCATATTTTCCATCATAACTTATTTCATTTTTTTAATGATAAATGGATGCATGCATGTGATCGATTACAGGGTTGGTTTAGCTATAGGGAAGGGCACATTTATGACTTCCATCTTGAGCTCCTTCTACTTTCAAACTCTACCCCAAAACCTTGTTTTATAAGCCATTCTTCCTAGTAGACTGAGAGCAGTCATCCTAGTGCAAGACAAGCCTTCGGGAGCTCTTGAGCATGGCTAGGGGCCCAAACCAACCTCCCTTAATTTGTTCCAACTTCCATCTACCTTTCCATACCCTCAAGACAACGTTTTCACCTTCAAAAACCAATCGGATTCCCTCCTGAAGAATTACAAGCCCTCTTATTGCATTATAGGCCTCTGTAACAAACTTGTAGCAACATTTTCCTTCGTCAGTTTTGATCCCGACTACAACTGTGACTTAGTATAGTTACATACTGAACCATCATTTTATGATCAGGGAAAGCTCCTAGGCCACTCCAACTCTTTTTTTTATTCACAGCAAAAATAAAGTAGAGTTAGTTTCTTTATCATGCAAGTAGGTTACTAATTTATAAGAAAGTGTGAACTAGGTAGATGGTACATGCAAATATGATTGGTAGTTTGATGAATTATGCAAGATAAATTATCTTCCTTTTTACAAGTAGATGTGGTAATTTGATGAATTTTGCAAGATAACATAGCCTTCTTTCTATAAGTAGAGTAGCCTTTGTCCTTTAATGAATTGATTAGTTAGCATTTACAAGTTGAGTCAATGAAATTTCTATTTTCATAGCTAGAACAAATTTTCACTTATACCTTTATCAACAAGATTTCATTATTCAGTAGGAGGAAGGGTCTCTAAGCATTTTTTATCTAGTGTCATAACTGAGGTTGGCGTGAGTGGAATCATATATGATGTGCATATAGCACTATCACCTCAAAGTTTGTACAAACTCTGGGTTGATAATTTCAATGTAGGAGCCCTTGGCAGTTGCAAAATTCTTGGTGCAATACCAGGGCTCACCACATCTTCCGACCCATTGGCATAGGCTTGGAAGAACTTGATATTCTCATCCCTCCTTGAAACAGATATAACTCATGTTAGGTCGCTATAATACTAGTGATTACCCCATTACTATTGTAGTTGTATCCCTTATTAATATTGTTGAGCCCCTATTGTCCCCATATTTTTATTATTGTGCCCCATAGAATCCCTCTATTGTTATTTTTTGTGGCTTTATTTTATTATAGTTAGGTCGGCTGAGTTATATTGTAACTCCATAGACTCCTATATATAGAAAGGAGGTTTCGTCATTTGAATCATCCAAGAATTGTTCATTTGTGTAATGTAAAGGAGGTTACCCCCTCGAAGAGGCTGAATTCTAAGGAATTGATCTCTTTTCTATCTTTTTGTGAGCTGGTTTCATAACATTTGGTATCAGAGCTTTGGATTCTAGGGTTTCACTGCTCCAAATAGGTCATCGTGCCATTTTCGCTATAACGTTTTTTCTGTGACGTTTCAGAAGGAAAAAAAAAAACCCATTTGAGATGAAATCGCACTGAACCTCGGGTCTGAATTTCAGAGCTTTTCGCAATATATTTGCGGAGATATGATCTAAGGAAGTTGGTGTTTTTGCAGACTCCTGAATTACATTCCAAACAGGTGACTTGGGGAAAATCGTCATAAATTTCTCTCTAAGCATTGTATTGAAATTCTGTAAGAAGGTACATAAAGAGGATGGACTTTAGTTTCTTGTATATATTTTTCAGTGCCATAGGTTGAAACAATGACACGTGGCACTTCATACAAGTTCGCTCTTCTAGAAAGGTCTATAATCAAGTCATCTTGGGAGATTGTGCATAACTCTTTCTTGGAAAATCCAATTTGGATCAGACTGGTGGCATTGGAAAGACGACGCAAAGGGCTACAACAAATCGCAATTTCCGAACTGGATGATTTGAAATTACAGAGATACATCAGATTCAATATCAAGCTCCTACAAAGTGAAAAAGTTGTGTATTTTTTAAATTTTTGCTTAAGCTTGGTTTGAAAAATGAGTTTGAAGGAATTCAAAGGGCATAGTAAAGCATTATTATCGGTAATTGATGCCCCGAGGAAAGAAAATGCAAACACCTAGTAAGCAACCTGAAAGCTCTGGCATGAATCATGAATAAGAGGAAGAAATGCAACATGATATATCAAAATTACGAGACCAAGTGCAACAAGTGTCACTTGAACAAAAAGTAACAGAATCTAAGATGAAAGATGTAGAAGCCAAGATGGATGTTTTAAAGAAAGGTGTAGAAGCTAAGATGGATTGTTTAAAGAAAGGTGTAGAAGCTAAAATAGATGGCATGGATGATAAGATGGAATAATTAAAGATAAATATGAATAAGTTGCTACAAGAAATGGTCACTAATGGTGAAAGGGCAGTAAAGGAAACTCATGATGAGAACAAAAAAAATGTTAATCATGATTCCATAGACTCCAATGTTGGATCGAAGACCCACCATATTCCAAAAATCGATATCAAGAAGTTTGATGGCAAGGATCCCGCAACATGGATATTACAGATGGAGCAATTTTTCGATCTCAATAATGTGCAAAACACACAAAAGGTATGTATTGCAACTTTATA
>APFE030332706.1:134964-145522 GCA_000404065.3 Pinus taeda
AAACCCCCCCCCCCCCGGAATTCTTTTTCTATGAGAATCCAGGCCACCCGCTTATCTTTAGCTCCAATGCACCTAGGGTCGACGTAAATAAAGCGTCCAATGGCATTTCCAATCTTTTCCATGGATTCTTTAGTCCACAGCTCTAGCAGCAGACCCATCTATTTTAACCAAATGTAATTGTTTTGGGTGTACATCTAAGGAGATCAAATCCGATGTACCATCTGTGAAGGGATAAAAAGCTCTTATCTCGAACCCATGGCTTAGAAAAGATGAGATCCAAGTCTTTAACTCGAAGAAAGTGAAAACTATACCAGTTGTTCATGAAGCAAACAATGGTAGGAGAATAGCCGAGGAGTGGAGACCATTTAGCAGTGATCCATGATCTTATTTGCGAATCCTCCATTGACGGGAAATGCCATCTCCCCACTAGAGCCCTCTTCTACAAACTCAAGATTATGTCCAATAGTAAAGGGGCATCCAAGATGATAGCAGCAGGAGATGGGGAGGTTTTAACAGGACGGACGGCTGATTAGTCATGCCATCACCTCGGGAAGATCGTTCAGTAATAAAGGGAATAATTACGTCAACTTCCAGCATAGATTTCCAGTCAGATTTGGGCGCCTGTCTCAGAAGAGCAAACTCAGCTTCTAAAGTGGCTCGAACCATGGCTGACTCAGCAGATAGATCAGAGAGGAAATCCATGCATATTAAAGCCCTGACACTACAAGGTCAAAGATGTGGATCCCAAAAGATTGTCTGACATACAAAGGACCTCCAATATTAATGGAAAGAGGAAAGGTTAGGTGGAAAATGCCCACTCATTCAAGATTTTTGAGCCGATCATAGATACGAATCCAGGAGATTTAAGGAATGACGGGTAATGCCATCACCTCGGGAAGATCGTTCAGTAATAAAGGGAATAATTACGTCAACTTCCAGCATAGATTTCCAGTCAGATTTGGGCGCCTGTCTCAGAAGAGCAAACTCAGCTTCTAAAGTGGCTCGAACCATGGCTGACTCAGCAGATAGATCAGAGAGGAAATCCATGCATATTAAAGCCCTGACACTACAAGGTCAAAGATGTGGATCCCAAAAGATTGTTTGACATACAAAGGACCTCCAATATTAATGGAAAGAGGAAAGGTTAGGTGGAAAATGCCCACTCATTCAAGATTTTTGAGCTGATCATAGATACGAATCCAGGAGATTTAAGGAATGACGAGTAATGATAAGAGTGTCCAGACACCAGAGCCTATTCTTCTGACAATCGCCTAGAATATACAACCAAAAATCATGATGAAGATCTAAGGTGAGCAGTTGTATAGATCGCGATTCAATAAGTGGACAGATGAGAGACGGCGAACATTAATGTAAAAGATATGGAATGGCAGCGTTCATGATGTAATGGGCAGCAAGACAAACGGGAAAATTTCAAATGTGAAAAACCGGCACCGGAAAACCAAAGATCATTCTCTGTACTCAGAAAATGCAACAGGAAGAAACACCAGGGCAACTAATGCAGCAGCAGCATATTTCGAATATGCACCACCATCGACCTATCCTGATTTGGAAATCAGAACATGGCTTGGAGATGACGAAATAGTCCTTAAAGTTGTAATTAGATAACCATGACCACCCTCTCGTATTTGACCAATGCATGGAAAGCTTAAACATTGAGAGAAAATAGACCCCAAGGGAATTGTGGAACGAGTAAAAACTTTCATCAGACAATGTTCCTATTAATAGTGCAGACTTTCCCCAAATAAAGGATAATCAATATCCCACAACAAGCCCATATACCAAAATATATTCCATCTTTAATTCCTGTTGCGTCTAAAGAAATCATGATAACAGAAGATGTTTTAAGAAAAAGAGGATATACTGACCTGTAACCTGGAGCAGAATCCGAGTGAAGAGCACCACGAACCATTCAGCGGATTACGCTCGAGCCAATAACAAAAAAACCAAATGCCATAAACAATAGATTATCAAAGAGACTGGTTGACAGAATCTGGAATTTTATTCCGGGACGATATTGGATAAATATGCAAAGATGAAAGTCTGTAGCAGGAAGTTGGATAAAGGCGGCCCAGTGTGACAGGCCTAGAGAAAGTTATAGGATGAACCAAAAATAGTATTAATAGGTACCCAATAGTCGAATTATGGATAGAGTGTAGGTACCCAATAGTCTAATTATGGATAGAGTGCCATGCGACCACCCGGCTGGACAGGCAGGTATGTAAAGGGAAAAGAGGCACGTAACAGCTTACAGATTGACATGCGTCCAGTCGTTCAGGTGGGTAAGTATATGGGCGCGGAACAGGTAACAGCTCATGCTACATTACACGTCCAGGCCCCATTCTAGTCCATTAGAATACTGTGTGCAGTCCTCGTTGGAAAGAGGAAGGGAAGGCTCATACCTGATTGGTCTTCTCCCGGTGCTCTCCACTCGGCCGTGCCCTCAGACAACTTAGAACCAGGGAACTATCTTTTTTCTGGATTGTTTGGGGAACACTCCATTCAGGGAGCAGTCTTTACTTCGTAAAGAAGATAGGTGAAAGAGTTTTGCACGATGCCACTACCTTTCCCACGCGATATCCAATGGCTGTAGACCAAAAACCATGAAGCTTCAAAACGCATTTCCACGCCATTTTGGTGGAGCCGGATCTATGCTGCTTTATAATACAAGTACATTTCAAAATCATCATCTCTGTGTTCTGGGTCAAAATCACTTTTACAATTCCAATAGCCACAAACCTCGATTAAATAATTCTCTGTGTTTTCGACACAAACACTAATCAAATAACCACATCAAATAGTTCTTGGTTTTTCCACAGTTTGAAAATCGTCAAATAATTCTGTGTTTTCGACACAAAACCAATCAAATAACCACATCAAATAATTCTTGGTTTTTCCACAGTTTGAAAATCTTCAGATAATTCTGTGTTTTCGACACAAACACCAATCAAATAACCACATCAAATAGTTCTGGGTTTTTCCACAGTTTGAAAATTTAATTGTCTTGACTACGTTTAAAAAACAAAGAAAAAGAATGTTCACACACATTTCTTTCCTTTTCTAGACCAAGCCCAAGAACAAACAAAATTTTTCATTTGTTTTGGAAAAAAAAAATATTCCACCAATATTGAAAAAGATAATATATTATTGCGGGAATCCAAAGCATCAACCAAACAATTTAAATGCATAACTCATACTAAATATTTTATTTTATTCATTATCATATATCAAAATTCTCAACCCAAAGGTTTAAAAAAATTATATAACATAATAGAAAATAATACATGCAGACAATGAAATATGGGCAAAGTACGATCACATGTTCAAAATGTTGCATACATGGAATGAAATACAAAAAAACTTACAAACCAACAATCCAAATATGGCGTTCAGTATGCATACAATCAGAAATGGGAAGCAACTGTTTTCCTTTTCCAAATCGCATTGCAGAGGAATTATAACAATGAAATGATCTGATTGCAGTTATGCCAAATCCCATCAATTTTGCAAAATGACAACTCTAAATTGAACCCTAAAGGTGCATTCAGTATATGAGAGAGTGACCATTTAACCAAATGTGTCTATTGAAATTAACCAATTAGAAAGAAATCCGACAAAAGAAAATTTCTAATAAAATTTTCTAGTTGCAGACCAAACTTCGATTGGATACTTCTGTAATGTATGATTTAAACCAAAATAAAACTTCCTCGATGCTTTTACTCTTACTCAACAGAGGTATGCTCAGTAGTTTCTTCACCATTATTACCACCCTTATCGTCAATAACAATTTTGTAAAAATTCCATTTCAACTCCAACGTGTTGGACTCCACATCCTGATGAATCTTTTCCCAGTCCAGATGTTTCCCCAGAATCTCGAGTTCTAGATATTGACGATGGAGATTTACATATTTATCTGGAGGAAGAAAAGTTACCCTAAGTCGAAGAAAAAGAACAAGTCTATATTTCGACTTACCTTTATGTTCCCCTCCATTATCAGCTGAATTAGAACTTTCTCCTACCTCATGTTCAGCCGAATTAGAACCTTTTCTCAACCCAGGTTCATTGAAATGTTTGTGCCGCGGACCCAGTTGGACTCTCACACCATCTATATTATAAGCAATCGAGTCAATTACTCCACCATCATCGGCAGAATTAGAGCTTTCTCCCACCTGAGTTCCTCCCCCCGGAGGTTCCACGAAAGTAACGAGTTGACTGTGTCGCTGATCCAATCCTACTCTCACCCCATTTACATAATCAGTAATGGAGTCAATTAGTTCGTCCTCAAAGGCAATGTGAAAAACCCTATTGAAGTGGTACCAATCATGATTCTCTGGAGATGGATTCGGAACCTTATTCCGTATGATGTACCTAATAATCTCCAGAAATCCTGTCCTGTAATCATCCCTCTGCCTTTGGTCGAGGTCACTTAGACCAAAGGCTTGCTCGCATTTGCATTCGCCGCAGACATTGATGAAACTACCACAATCAGGGCATCCCAATTCCTCCATCATTGTATCGTACTATATCCTTCCTTTGTTCTTTTTCTCTTAGTTTCAGATGGAGCTTCTTCCGTTTTATTATTTCAGTTTTATATTGACTGAGAACGCGGTAAAATTAATAATAAGGATCCTTGAGCTTATCTCGATTGCCCGATTCCCCAAATATTTAGTAATGGGACGGATCATGGGTGCGGCAAAAAATTTGACCGTGTTCATGTCCGTAAGATTACTTAATATATTATTTAATATGTGAGGAATCCGCAATCCAGATAAGGATGCCTAGTAAAGATCCGCAATCCAGATAAGGATGCCTAGTAAAGATTAGGTTTTAATTTTGATTAGTAATAGGATTAAAGCCATGTGGATGGTTTTGGTGACCCATGGTATCAAAGCCATGTAGATGGTTTTGGTGGCCCAGGGTATTAGAGTAACACATAGTTTTAGTAGCCTTTAGTATTGATACATGGTTTCATCAGCGTTTGATATTGATAGATGGTTTTGGTGGCCATAGTATTAAGGAAACACATGCTTTTGGTATTGACAGATTCCCCAAATATTCAGCAATCAAACCGATTATGGGTGCAGTAAAAAAAACTTGACCGTGTTCATGTCCCTGGGATAACCCAATATTTGGGGAATTGGCAATCAAGATAAGGATGCCTAGTAAGGATTAGGTTTTGATTTTGATTGCCAATAGGATTAAAGCCATGTGGATGGTTTTGGTGACCCATGGTATTAAAGCAATGTAGATGCTTTTGGTGACCCATGGTATTAGAGTAACACATAGTTTTAGTAGCCTTTAGTATTGATAGATGGTTTCATCAGCTTTTGATATTGATAGATGGTTTTGGTGGCCCATAGTATTAGGGAAACACATGGTTTTAGTATTGACATATAGTTTTGATGGCTCATGGTATTAAAGAAACACATGCTACTTTGGTGGCCTTTGTAATTACAATTGCCCATGACATTAGAGGAATGTACATAATTTTGGTAATCCATAGTATTAAATAAATGCATGTGGTATTGGTGGCCCATCATATTAGATTCAATGCACATATTTAAGCCCATGGTATTAGAGCAAATACGCATGGTTTGGTGACCCATGGTATTAGAGACCAAGACACATAGTTTTGGTAGCATGTGATTTTACAGTCAAAGCACATGGTTTTGGCCGTGGATACTTTGATGCCAAAATAAATGAGGATTTATTCTCTTATCCTTATCCTTGGTAATCATTTTAACTTATGTTAATCAAACATCATATATATATTTTTTTTATGATGATGATAGTTAATGTTTTCGAGATCAAATTTGCTTTTGGTTGCCCATGACTTTAGAAAAACACATATGGTTTTGGTGACCCATAGTATTAAATGAACACAAATGGTTTTAGTGGTCCATCATATTAGAGTTAACACACATAGTTAATCTCATGGTATTAGAGCTTATGCACATGATTTTGGTCAATGATACTTTGATGCAAGAATAAATGGAGATTTAACTTATATGTTAATCAACCATCATATATATATATATATGATAGTGAGAGTTAATATCTTCGAGATCAAATTTGGTTTATCAACCTTTAAAAAGATTATGAGTTATTTGGTTTTGTTCAAAATTTGATTTATGTAATTGAAATGTTTTAAGATAAGTGTTCCTCAATCATCATAGTTTCAATAGCTAAGAAGTTGGGAAGCTCAATAATGTAACAAATATTCTTAAATTATCATCTAATGTGGATGCATGCAATACAATGTAAGAAAAAAGTTTTTTATTTTTAACCCTTTAGTGTGACAAAGCGGACAAATAGTGGTGAAGAGATAGAGCGAGTGATTAGGGTTGTGCCAATAATGGAACCAGAAGAAAAACTAGAAGACTACATTCTACTTGAAACAAAACCCTCATCAAAATCCATACAAGACAAGGGAAAAACTAGGAATGAGACAACATAAATGAAAGGATAAGAACTCAGGGGTTGTGAAGCCATAGATGGCATTCATCCATAAGCTTGAGATAGAACCCCATCACTAGTCGCGGGATCAATCACAGATAATCCACTAACCGACATTGCAGGTGAAGAAATACCGCCACCATACAAAGGAGGAGATTCATTTCCATCAGAAGAGACTAAAACTTGTGGTATCACATTCAGCATGACCAAATGAGGTGAACACTCCATACAATTATCTATATTTGTCGCGACCACTTCCTTAGCCTTTGGACTCCCACCCATACCGATATTTGTAGAAACCTTGAAATTTGTCTTGACCCTGCCTCCGAAGTTCCATATTTGAACAAGAGATTGCAAAAATGAACTCTTGCACCAGAATGGAATACCCTCATAATCCAACATATGGATCTATGTGAACCTTCTTCCAATATTGATACTCATATAGGCTCTTCCATAAATCCAAATATACCAGAATGCGAGCCAATGACATATCCTTTATTTCCTAGAAAGAATACTCAGCCTGAATATAAAACCCCAAGTTGTTCGTGAAACTAGATGGAAGGCCAGGAAGACACACCCAATTGGGAACCACATTGAAACATTCATTGTTTGCATCAAAGAGAGGTTTTTGGAACTTGAATGCAATAGGAGTTGAGTCAATAGCCCAAATTGAATGAGTGATACATTTTGTATACTCAAGAGAAACAAAAACAATTTGAATGCAACCTTTGGCTATCCAAAAGATCTTGGGAGGGGATTCAACCAATTGTGTAATCTTAGAGTAGAGCCACTCATGCAAAGTAGCAATACCAAAATTTCAACCCCTAACAAGGCTAACCAAATCACTATCTGCTAGAGTTCTTGCTAACTAACTTTTATCTTCTTATAATATGCTTCAAATGAGATACGAAGACCCAACCCTAGACCAAATCCTTATCCAAGCACCAAGTCAACCCTTCCAACAAGTCCTTCCTTGAACCTGCACCAACCAGCTACAACCTGCAACTTTGATCTTCCAACCTCAACCCTGCAACTCACACATCTATTTTGATCCTTTGGTCCATTACCTAAGTTTTTCACCTTTGGCTTCTTCTACGCCTTCGGCCTATTACCTCGGTTTTGTACCTTCGACCAATATTGCACCTTCTACTCAGTTCTGTACCTTTAACCAATACTACACCTTCTACTCAGTTATGTACCTTCGACCAATACTACACCTTCTACTCAGTTCTGCACCTTCTACTTAGTTCTACACCTTCATCTCAGTTTGGTACTTTAAGCCTATTCTGCACCTTCAGCTCAATTCTACAACTTCAACTTAGTTTTGTACCTTTAGCCTAATTAGTACTTTTTTTAGAAACATCAGATGTGATGATCAAATTTGTCTTGGTTGAATGAGCGCTAAATGAGGTTTAACTAGTCGTTTATATAGCCTTCTCAAGATATTGAACTCCCTCCTTTAGGTTGACTTGATGTTTCGAGGGTTGACTTGTACTTTAGGAGATTTTAGGACTTTCTACACTAAAACATAATTCCTTTTATAAATACATTTTGTCTTAAATGGTTTTATAAACATGATGTTGACTCTTTTTACCCATGACAATAAATCCTAAGACCTAACAAACCCTATAAGCATGAACAACGTGATTTTACCTAAACCACCATCAATAAAGTGCATGAAACCCATGCTTTAATAATAATAACTTTTTCTTTTCTTTTCTTGTTTGATACATATGACATATATTGAAATGAGTACAACAACAATTATAATGACCAAAACTAGTTACATTTCAACATGACCACCATACCTATAGCTAAACCGAAAAGATTCATAATCTCAAATAAAGTAGCTACATCTCAACAGGATCCATTGCAAAAAATCACATCAACAAATCATAGATGAGTGATCGGTAATGCATTTGAAATAAAATCTCCCTAAAAATCACCCCAATGGTTAGGATTTACAAGTAGTTAACTCGGAATTTCAACAACAATTAAGAACAATAAAGGAGTTAAATGGATTCCTCGAAGAAGACCTCTTTAAGCATGGAAAGAAGGGGATGTTGCTCCATTGATCAAAACAACAAAAGAGAAAGATCACAAGAAACCCATCATCCAATTTATGAAATCAATCTAAAAACCTAAATGAGTTAGCAACAATATAAGATACATCCAACTCACTCGGTTGTAGGACTTTGATAAATAAATTCTAATAATGACACCCTTTAATTTGAGAGGTTTGAAACTTTGAATACCTTCCTGCACCACCCAAATCACTTCATGAATCTATCACCCATCTAGAAACCCAAATTGTTCCTTTGAAATAGATGTCAATAAAATTGGTTTTAATCTCCTAACAAACAATTTATATATGACTTAGTAAGTGAAATTGCATAAGGAAATAGGACATAAATCTTAAAAAGATTTAAGATTATCCACTTTGAGGGTGAGAGTTGTGAAAGTAGATTTTAAAACTCGTAGGACTCTACCCTCCCTTCTAGAATCTGGCCTAAGGTGTTTATCTTTCTGAAAGTTCGATATTACATCCTTTAGTTCATCCTCAGAAACATCCTCCATTAGAGGTCTATTATCTTCATCATCTACAAATCTAGGGAAAAATTGGGCTACCCTTATGACTTCAACAATATAAGCCCTGTTAGGCTCCTTGAACAAATTTTAGAAATCAGAAACACCTAGAGAAGAAAGACCATCAAAATTTGAGATTTCCCCTCTTGTTCCATACTAAAGAGACAAAATGGTATTACACATCTTCTGACCCTTGGACTAGGATTGGAATAAATTGATATTATCATCCCTGCTTGAAAGAAATCTAACTCATCTCCTCAAATGCCACACATCATCTTGAGCTTCTAATATGGCTTTTATACGAGAAGTGAATCTAACCAGAGCCTCCATAAAACTTGAATCTGTTTTTTGATATCCACCAATTCTTACTCCTCTCTAAATATATTTAGATTGGCGTCCTCCATCACTTGTTACTTAATGTAGATAAGATTATTTTCAAATTTTTGAGATGCATATAAACTAGATTGAGGATCAAAAGGAAGATAACTCTCCTTGAAAATTTTGGAAATTTTTTCATCAATGATCGGGGAGAATTTTAATTAAAAGGGTATCCAAGGTTGGGACTAGCGATTTTCAACTCTAGAAGAATAAGATAATGATTAGATTCCCCACCTCAATTGACCCACTACCAAATATTGGAGAAATTATCCACCAAAAATCGATCAATACATTTTGCAATACGAGCATCCCCACAAATATGATCTCTCTAGGATGGTTTGAGCCTAACAGGCTCAACATTTAGCAACATTTTCCCAATAAATTTATTAAGGAAGAAGTCCATAAGGTTATGATCCCTAGACTAAGGCTCCCATGATTCAGCCTCCCCCAAAGAAAAATTTAAAGACCTGCTAAGCACTAGATTCTCAACCTCCACCAACTGATATCAAAGAAACAAGCCCCAAGCTCTGAAGATAATATTTCTATACCAAGACTAGACTTGATTCTCCGGGAATTTAGCAACTGAATCTTACAAGACACGCACCCAATTGTGAGGCCTCCAAACCTATCTTGAGCATTGAGGGTGACAAAACTCCAACCACTAAGAAAATATTCCAATAATTTTGAGACAAGCTCTCTAGAGCCTAGGGTTTCCAAGATAAGAATGGTATTCAGACACTTGACCTAAATCAAATTTCTTATGGAAAGTATTCTTGAGGGGATTTCCAACCCTCAAAAATTAAAAAAGAAGAATTTTATGAGGAAACAAGGCTCTTGGTGGAAAAAACTCAAAGTGCCCTAGTAACGGAAAGCTTCTTACTAGTGGCTAGCTCTTCTTTAGCTTTTTCCTTAGCCCTAGCCATATGAGATCTCCACCCATGAGATTTAGAATTTAAAAAAGGGATAATAATCTGACATAATAATACGAAAATTCATGACATTTTATAATAATAAGAAAATAAATTTTTTTAAGATGTAAACTATACTAAAATGACTAATTTCAATTTTTTTTTTTATGTGACTAATTTAAAAATAATAACAATAATTAAAAAATAATAAT
>APFE030332706.1:164212-207314 GCA_000404065.3 Pinus taeda
TAAACGGGGTCTGCCTAGTAGATTCCAGTCGAAGGAAATGACTAGGTTGCTTGGAGGTGGGACCGAATAGATGGCCGGATATGACTCTAATGAACTTCCTTCCTACGATAAAGGAATGGGTAGACTACCCCCAAGTTCATCGGAGTCTGTGTTTATGAAAAGAATTTGAACGGTGTCTTTCTCTTTCGCTTTAGTGACAGTATCATTCGAAGATGAACACTCTGAAGGCAAGACCGGGTCAACTACCATCTCCACCTTTTGACTTTCATCCTCATACCCGACTTTGCAATCTTCACTCCTTCCTCCCATTTTCATCTTTGAGTATTATTGTGATGCATTTTGGCCATTAGTTTTTGCTCCTACCTCATGCATTAGGGGGCATCTGTCATAACCCTATTTGCCACTCCATTATAGTGAGAGAAATCCAATATCAACTTTCCTCAATTGTTTGGAAAAGATGCATCCCTTTTCATATTTTCTTTTACTTATGTGAGATTTATCCCATGATAAAAGGGTTGAATTACATGATTGAGTTATTTCTCATAATTAATTTGCCAAAATATTATATTTATGATATAATAATTATTTCATAATTGAGATAATTGAGAAAATCTCATAATTGGCAAAAAGGTTTCTATATTTTAATTTCCCAAGGAGATCAAATTGACCCACTTGTTTATGAGTTGGCTAGGGGTCCATTAGTGTAGAATTTTCCTAACTTCTCAATCCCCTAGGCTTCTAAATACATTCTTCTAGAGGATAGAATTAGCTTGTATAATCTCATCAAGAGGAAAGAGGGTTAGATCTAGTATTCACACTATAGCACGAGAGCTCTGTTATATTAGGAGAGGAGACCATGATACAATATTGAGGAGAGGATCTCCTTTGCTAGAAGGTATACATTTTTTGTACATTCATTTTGGATTAATAGATACATGTTCCTTTTCTATATCCATGTTTTGAATATGTTTTATGCTTGTATATGTTGGCTTTAAGATGACAAGTCCTTTGAGGAAAGGTCATTGTTTTCTTGTTTGATGGTGTTGTGTGTAGTGTCTTTTTTTATTGTAGGTGGATTGAAATCTTCAAGTGTAAGTGCGCTTCCATTGCATATAACCCAAGAGACTTCACAGATATGCAATAATACCAAGTTTCAACTTCGAATCTCCATCTTATTATGTACAAATTATCAATGTATTTTCTGTATAGAGAAGGATTGATGATTGAATCTTTGACCTTTTTCATGATCACACGCAAATCTGGGTAGACCATTCTTTGATCTACTAGGTTGAAAATAATCATCTTGGTCTAGTGAAATTTTCCCGTAATAAGTATCTTCATATGATAATAAGAGTTATTATTTTATTGTGATTCATTTATATTTGTGGAAATTTGTTGGTGATATTATGGTTTGGTTTCCATGTTTTATATGATGGTTATTTTCTACTTATATGGTGTTCATATGATGTGTATCTTCTTTGGATCTTGTCATGAATTGTTTAACTATTGATCAGTTGATAAATGGATAGACTAATAAGTGTTGCTACAACTATGTGGAGAGGGCATAGGGCCTTCTCAGTGACTTCTCATTCTTTTATGCTCATATACATTCATTACTTGTAGCTTACATGTTTTCCATGTGTTTTTCGAAATGTATGTTATGTTCTAGGGTGTCTAGCTCAAGTTTTGCCTCCAATTTTGTGTGTTCAGCCTTCTTGTCATGTCATTAATAATTCTAAGAAGTTTCAAGAAGTTTTGGGTAGTGGTCTAGAGGCTGACCTAGAATTTAGGCTCAGACCTTGGGACTGCACCCTCTAAACTAGACAATTTCGATCATAACCGCACGCAATCAAGCTTATGCATGTGGTTGAAGGACTATAACTATATGGAGGCCTTTTCATGCATGTTATTGGGGGTTAAAGTGTGTGAAAAGGAGCCCCAACTTAGGGTTTGGTCACCTGGGGTGGTTCTTTGGCCCCTGAGTGTCCTTGTAGCCCTCTGGAATGTTGTGAGTTATCAGTCAATGTTTAGTTGTAGACCCCACTTCCTTAACTATAGCTTTGAGGTTGGGTCATGTCATAGTAAGTTTTTGTCTCATGTTTACCTTGACAAGTGACGAAACTTGGTGAATTTGGGAGGGGTGGTTACAAATTGGTATTAGAGCTTCCAGGTTCGAGCACTTGGACTAGATGAGAAAAATGTGTTTGTCATGCACGAATTTTAGTGTCTATGTGGTAGTTATGCATGCATTATCATAGCTATGGTTGTCATGCATGATTCCATTGTGTGAAGTTGATGTTATCTCTTAGAAACAATGGAAACAAGGACAATACTAAGAGGGGGGGGGTGAATTAGTATTGTAGTATTTTTTACCAATTGAAAAATTTCTTTCACTTTGTGAAAGAATGTTGGGACACCAATAAATACTTCAATTATTAATTTAAATAAGCATAACAGGATTCAATGTTAGCAATCTCAATGGAACACACAAAGAATAAGTAAATTTTCAAAATTGTTATTCAATTCATTCATAGGGCAAGCTACAACTTGTTGTTATAATTCTTTCACTACAACTAGCAGGAAGATACCACTCTTTGATTTATCAGCTACAACTGAATGAAGATAAAACCCTAAATATTTTCCAGCATCCATTGTAAGGAGCTTAAACCCCTTATCTGCAATCTACCACTTACTAGACATTTGATGGTTCATCTTTCATCCATTTTCATACTAGAAACACCGACTGCCAATTATGCCTTCAAAATTAAAAAAATTCTTCAATCATCAAGACCTTCAACAATATCTAATTACTGAGAAAATAGTAGCACCTTCAACAATCTACCATTTCTGAACAATTCACCAAGCTCTCTACACCAGCAACATCAACACCAATCACCCATGCACTCCTTTGCATCTCTAAAACATTCTTTAGATAACAATGATTTGTTCTTGATCCATCCTTGAGTCATGCCACCATTATGCATCATGCTACATCAATAGCTCACATCTACACACTCTTGCAACCCATTGCCTCAAATTTTCTGCTCGAATTCTACTTTTAAAGAATCGTAGACTGTGATATTTTGGCTTCAATCTTTGGTTAACTTGTTCATTGATATGATGCATGGTTTTCTTTTTCCTTTGTTCAAAAATTTTACTCTGAACCTCTTCTCAGTGTCTTCTTTTTCTCTTCACCCATTACTTCAAGAATTTCTTAGTTAAATTGCTATTTTCCTCAAATTCGGTGAGTTATAGGTTTTAGCAAGGCTTCTCTAAATTTGGTGAACCTCAAGTTTTACCAGAATTTCCAAATCTTTCTCTTAACTATTGTTCTACTACCAGAACTCCAAGTGTTATTTTTAGTGCCAAATCGAGCTTCCAACATCTATTATGCTTGTCTTAGCCACAAAATTTCACGTGCTAATGATCTAAATTTTTCGACTCAACTGTCCATGCAAGTGTATTGCATCATCACTTATTCCAAAAGTAGTTGTTGAATCATTCATGCCAAAGCTCGAAGGATTTGTTAACAATCTCTGCTACCGAAATAGATGTCGACTCATCCATCATGGCTAATCACTTTGCTATAGGCCCAAATGCCTTCATGTCCCTTTTTAGTTTCTAAAAGAAATTGTTGCCAAAACTAACGTATTTGTCCTTTAGCTCATTTTTCTTTGGCTTCACCATAGGACTCATACCTGTGACCACCATCTAAGCCTTTAGGTACTAATCTCCTTTAAATTCCTATTGAGGGCATATTCCCCTTTATAACTACTATGCACTGTCAGTCTTATTTCCTTGTGAAATGACTAACCACCTGATCACCCTCTGCCCAATGCTTTTGGAAATTATAATTCCAAAGAGGTTATGTGCTCATGATATTTTGGATTTTCCCACCTTGCTTCTACTGCACGTTGTTCATATTTATGCTCTCTCTAGAGAGTAGAGACTAGGTTCCCTAATTCTTGACACTTTTATGATATTCAATTAAAAAAATGTTATGGCCTCTCAACATCCTAGGTATGGCTTACTTTCCACCATCTCCCACTACAACACACTTGTCACTTTGTCGGTCCCACAACACTACCTGAAAAATGGATTCAATCTCTCTGCTATTATTTACACCTATGCCACCCGTTACCACTTATTGACAACATCTTTCCAACCATTTTCTTAATGAGAAACCTATTTCCATCAAGCAATATCCTATTGACATCAATGAAAACATATTTCCAACATTCTCTCCCCTTGGCATTGATGGCAACACCAAGATCAAACAAAAAATCCTTAACAAAACATGTCAACATGTCATCCTTTGAGTGATGCTCCCCCTAAGATGAACTTCTCTTATTATTTGTTGCTTCTTCTGTTGTAGCTCATTCTGCTCCTTAAGTTGTGGCAAGATCACTAAAACCTCTCCTTATACTCCTTTATCTGAATATTATTAACTTATTTGTTTGTTTGATCACCCTTATCACTCCCCCTTTGACATCAATAGAAAAACAATAAACATCCTTCCACTGTCGCCATGCACCTATTGAAAATAATAATTCTTTGTCATGTGGATCCTGTGGACTTGGAAACTTCATCATGATATGATGAGAATATAACAACTGTCTTTATTCCTCTTGAAGGAAGAGTTAGTGTTAGGGGGGGAGAGGAACAACACCCAATATTTTTCTCAAATACTCAAATTGTTCTCTAGGAAGTGACTTAGTGAAAATATCAACAACTTCTTATTTTTGTAGGAACATACTCCACCTTCAAAGCCTGATTTGCAACTTTCTCTCTCAAGAAGTGATACTTGATTGTAATGTGCTCTGCCATGGACTGAAAAAATGGATTCTTCTACATTTTTATTTCACTTTTGTTGTCACAAATAATGGGAATAGGATGATCGTAGAACACTTGTACATATTTCAAGTTATGTTTCATCCACAATAATTCAGTACAACAAGAGTTGTTGCAATATATTATGCTTGAACTATAGATAAGGAAATGGAAGCTTGCTTCTTTCTCAAGCATGAGACTAGGCATTCTCCAAGAAAGAAAGCGCCACCACCTGTGCTCTTTCGATCATCTACATCACCTACCCAATCAACATCAGTATAAAGAGTTAATGAAAAATATTTACCTCTGGGGTACCATAGTCCATAATCCATTGTTGCTCTAGGATGTCTAAGAATCCTCTTGACTACTAGTAGATGGATGTTTTTGGGTGCTTCTTGAAATATTCCAACTATAGCAATGACCTACATGATGTTTGGTATTGAAGCTTCCAAATATAAGAGGTTGCCAATGATGGATGTATATAAAATATGGTTCATTGTTGGAGATTCATCCATTGGGCTACTTTTGCAACATATCACCATCAGAATGCTCATTAAGGAGCATTCTTCCAAGCCAAGTTTCTTCAACACTTCTTTGAGATACTTATTTTGAGAGATAAGAATTCCTTTGGGTGTTTGCACAATCTACAATCTAAGGAAATGGAAAATCTCTCCAAGCATTTAAATTTTAAAATTGGTCTTCACATTAGCTACAAATTTATTATTCAACAAATTTTCCAAATATGATATCATCAACATATACAACCACCACAATGATTTTTTTGTCTTTTTCTTTCACATATAATTTTTTTTCAGCTACAACTCTTTTGAATCCACACTTAAGTAGGTAGCTATCCAATTTGGAATAAGATCTAGGGGCTTACTTGATATCATACGAATCAATCTTAATTCTGCAAACATAATATAGTTTCTCTATCATCTTAGAGCCTTATGGCTTCCCTATGTAGACTTCTTCATTATATCTTCATTGAGAAGAATAGATTTGACATCCATTTGATAGATTTTGAATTTCTTAAAGTAAGAAAATACCAAAAACATTCTTACTACTTCCAATTTAGTAACGGGAGAAAAAATTTCGTCAAAATCCAAGCGTTTTATTTGAGCATAACCTTTTCATACCAACCTGGCCTTCTTTCTTACCAGTTCTCCATGGTCATTTAAAAAATTCCTTAAAAGCCACTTTGTGTCAATGACATTCTTGATAGCAGGACTCAGAACAATTTCCCAAGTCTTATTTTTATCTATTTGATCCAATTCTTCATTGATTTCCTTTAACCAATGTTGATCTTGACTAGATTGAACAACATCTTTTGGTTCCTCCATGTATAGCACGGCAACATGTTCTTGCATGAGCGAATCATGCAACTTCCTTCTTATCTACACTCCAGAATTCAATTCACCATTGATATCATAAACTAGGTGGTGTTTTTGTACATACCTTAGGGAGATCTTTAGCCCGAGGACAAGAGGTTTCTTCATAATTTCCTTATACACCTACCTCATCATGCTCCTCACTAATGTTCACTTATTCATGAGTGTTGGTTTTTGCAGGTTGTTTCTCTTCTTGATGAGGTTTCTCACCCACCTTTACCTCGATACAATTGATGATCCTCTTGGTGACTTTATTATAGAATCTCTATCCTTTACTATTGTGTGAGTATCCTAAGTAAATTCCTGCATCTTCTCTTGCATCAAATTTTCCATGTTTTTCGTCATTTCTCTTGATGTAGCATCTAATACCAAAACATCCAAATTGTTTGACTGTTGGAGGTCTACCATACCACAACTCATAGGGATTTTTGTTACTATTTGGTATAAAATGAGATTTGTTGAGGATAACTAATGTTTTATGAATAACTTCTGCCTGAAACCTCTGTTGAACATTCCTTTTAGTCATCATTGGTCTGGCTAAATGTTGTATTGATCTGTTGGATCTTTTTGCTACACCATTTTGTTGGGGAGTCTATATTATTGTAAAATTCCTTTTGATGCCATTATTTTCACAAAATTCATCAAATTATTTTGAAGTGAATTCACCTCCATTATTATACCTTATGCTTTTGACTTTGCAATCAGTTTCATTCTCAACCATAACTCTGAACTCTTTAACTTTCTCGAAATCTCAATATTTCTCTCTGAGGAAGGAAACCACATCATCGTACTAAAATCATCAATTATTAGCATAAAATATAATTTACTTGTCGACGATTGTGTTCTGGACGATCCACACATATCCATGTGTAGCAGATGTAATGGCTTTGATGATGATTTCTCCTTTGCCTTGAATGGAACTAGAGCTTGCTTTCCTAGTTGGAAAAATTTACAAATTGTATTCTCTGGGTTTGAAATCCTGGGCATGTCCCTGACAATGTTCTTCTTAGTTAGCTTGACTATATGATCTCAAATGTCCAAGCCTTTTGTGCAACAACTAACTCTCATCTATCTTTGATAAGAAACACCTTTACGTCTTCTCTTTGAGCACATAGATATTATTGTCTATTATTACAACTTCAACAACTATCTCATCTATATCCGTGGACTTGATTTGAGATATTTTGGCTTTAAAAATCACATCATATCCTTGATCACACATCTGATATACAATTAGTAGGTTGTGGTTCAACCCATCAACATATAAAATATTTTTGGCTTTAATTTTTCCATTTGGTCGACTAACCACTCCTTTTGCAATTATTTTTTGAGGATCATTGTTGGCAAAATTCACATTATTTTTGGCAACTACTTTCCATGTCAAAAAACTACTTTTGTCTCTTGTGATGTGAATGGAACATCCATTGTCCACATACCAATGGCTCCAACCATTTTGAGCATACAAAGAAATATCACATTTCTCTAATTTCTCCTTTTCTTTCCATACGTTGGGATTTTGTTCAATTTGCTTAATTACTGCCTTTGTCCACTTTTCTTTAAGTCTGTGATTGATTTCTATATGCCCAAAATTTTGACATTTTAAAGATTGCACCTAATAATTCATGGGAGAAAAAAATTTATTGTACCTGGTTATTCTTTTCCTTTGCTAAAGTATTCTCTTGGATTTGAGCTACTTGTACAATAGGTTGATTCTACAGTTTTCTACATGTGGCCATAGTTAGTGCATATGAAACAATACCTTCGGGAAATATCATTGTACCAAGAAGATTGTTTTATGTTCTAGCCTAAATTCTGGGTAGTTCAATTTGATTGGCCATCATTCTTCATTTGTTGCTGTTGCTTTTATGGATATTATATTTGGGTTGCATGTCTCCCTTTTGCTATTGTGCAGACCCTTCTTTAGCTAGAAAAAATGTAATTTTCTTTGTACCTTTTAATTCAGTTGTTGCACTAGACTCAACTTCAAATCCAAGACCATGACTATAGTCCTTAGAGACACATTGAGCCTCGAATATCTCATTTAAACCTTTAGTTTGTTTTCCAAATTTTAGATTGAAACTTAGCTTTGTTTTAGCCTTATCTAGTTCGTTTATCAGCAATATGCTTTCTCCTTCTCGTTTCTTTCATGCTTGAAACATTTCATTCAGCTATTGGTTTAGATATTCTTAAATTTTCTTATCTTATTCTATTTGCAATAGTAATGGCTCTACATCCTCAATTTTTTTTTTGTCAATTACTCCTTCAATACTTTATTTTTCTTCCTCAAACTTTCTATTTCATCAAGAGCACTTAGCAGTTCTCTTTCAAGATCTACTTCTCCTTCCTCATAATCAAAATTAATAGCATTGACTTGCATATTTTCTTTGGCCATAAGCATAATTATTTAGAGCTCTCATCATCTCTTCCCTCATCTGAGGATTGGTTGGGTTCACTTTCTGATGAGATTTCTTCTTGAGCATAAAAATTTCATTTATTAGTCTTCTTTCTAGTGTTTTGAACTTTCTTGAATCTTTCTTTAGGATCATAATCTTTCTTCTTCATTTTAGGGCACTAATTTGATGTATAATGGACAAATTTTCCATAATTAAAACATTTAAATGGTAACTTACCTTTATACTTGTCTAATCCTTGCTTGATATTTATCACAAAGTTGGCTTCTTCTCCATCCGATTCACAACATGATTCATCATGCTCATCCTTACACTTCTTTTCTACTTTGAATGATGATTATTTTGTTGAATACTTGCCTTAAGAAATCCTCATCTCATAGGAAATGAGTATTCCAAGAATTTGATATAAAGTGGGAGTGTTTAGATTGGTTATTTCTTCAATTACTGACACCTTGGCATTAAACTTCTCAGGAAGATATCTTAACACTTTTTGAACTACCATATCTTCATCTAGCTACTCATCAATCCCTCTTATGGTGTTTAGAAAGTCATCAACACTAAAAAAAAACTTCGTAATATGTTCATTGTCATGCATGATTAAAGACTCAAATTACATCCTATAACCTTAGATTTTAGTTTTTTTTACCTTGTTGTCTCCCTCATAACAGTTGCTCATCTTGTCCTAGATAGCTTTGGCAAATGTGAAATCCAATACCTTGACAAGCTATGATTGTAGTAGACCGGAAAGAAAAGCATTCATTGCTTTAGGATTGCATGTGGATTCCAACTTTTTATCTTTGGTAACCACTACGAGGGGCCTTTTCTATTCTTCTTCCATACCATCCCACATATTAGATCCAAGTGATTCAAAGTAGGTATTCATCCTCACTTTCCAAAACACATAGTTTGTTGCATTGAAGATTGGTGCCATGTTAGTAAATTATCTTTCTTGATTTTCTATGGTCCTGATCTTTCTTTCAGTTGTTAAAATGATTTGAAGTAACTTGGCTTCGATACCAATTGCTCAAAATAATGGAAACCAGGGAAATACTAAGAGGGGGGGGGGGGGGGGGGGGGGGGTTCGAGGGTGATTCAAGTATGTAGGAATTTTTACCAATTGAAAACGTTCTTTTACTTTGTGCAAGAATATCGGTTCACCATTAAATACTTCAGCAATTAATTTAAATAAGCATAGTAGGAATCAATGTCAACAATATCAATGGAACACACAGAAAACAAGTAAATTTTAAAAGTTGCTCTTCAATTGATTTATAGGGCAAGCTACTACTTGTTACAATTCTCTAGATACAACTAGCAGGAAGCTACAACTCCATGATTTACTAGCTACAACTTAATGTAGCTACAACTTAATGTAGCTACAATTCCAAATATTTTACATCACCCACTGGGAGGATCTCCAACCCTTGACTTGCTAGATACTCAATGATTCATCTGTCATCGATTTTCATTCTAGAAACACTGACTTCCAATTTTTCCTTCAAAAATAAACAATTTATTCAATCACCAACCCCTTCAAAAATCCATGACTACTAAGAAAAAACCATCACCTTTAACAATCTGTTATCACTTAACAAATCACTAATATATATACACCAACAACATCAACACCAATCACCCATGCACTTCTTTGGATCTCTAAAATAATTTTCAGATACCAAGATTGGTCTTTGATTCATGATTGATGCATACCACCATTATGAATCATGTTGCACAAAAATCTCTCACCCACACACTCTGCCACACACACTCTTGCAACCCATCGCCTCAAATTTTCTTCTCGAGTTCTACTTTTAAATAATTTTGGATTGATATTTTTTGGCTTCAATCTATGGTTAACTTGATCATTGATTTGTTGCATAGTTTTCCTACTTTTTCATTTGTTCACAAAGTGTCCTTTTAACTTATTCTCTAAGCCTTCTGTTTCTCTTCACCTCTTACTTCAATAATTTATGAGTAAAACCGTTGTTTTCCTCAATTCTGGTGAGTTACAGATTTTAACAAGGCTTTTCTAAATTTGGTGAACCTCCAGTTTACCATAATTTCCAAATCAACATCTTAACTATAATTGTTATATTGAAACTCCAAGTGTTATTTTTAGTGCCAAATCAAGTTGCCAACTTCTATTATGTTTGGCTTAATGACCAAACTTCAATCGTTGTCGAGCTAAAGTTGCTGACTCAACTGTGCATGCAAGTATATTTCATCATCACTCATTGCAAAAATAGCTACCAACTCACTCGTGCCAAACCCTAAGGGCTTTGCCAACAATAACACTGCCAAAATAGATGTTGACGGATCCATCATGACTAAGAACTTTTCTATAGGCCCAAAGAACTTCGTGATCCTTTTTAATTTCTAAAAGAAATTGTTGCCAAAGCTGACGAATTTGTCCTTTAGCCCCTTTTTCTCTGGCACCTATTTATTTTCACCATAGGAATGGTACCTATGATCGTCGGCTAAGACTTTAGGTACTAAGCCTGTTTAAACACTTATCAGGGTCCTATTTCCCTTTATAACTGGTAAGTTCCCTTGGTATTATTTCTTCTGGAAATGATCAAGCATGTGATCCCCTCCTCCTGATGCTTTTCAAAATTGTAATTCAAAAAAGGTTACGGGCTCACTGACTCCCAAACGTGGCCCACCCTGTTTCCACTATGCACTCTTCATATATATGCTCTCTCTAGTGAGTAGAGCCTGGGTGCCCTAGTTCTCGACACTTTTATGAAATTCAATTAATAAAATGGTTATGGGCTCCCAACCTCCTGAGTATGGCCCACTTTCCACCATTTCAAACTAAAACACTCTTTTCACTAAGTTGGTCCCACAACGCTACCTGGAACTTTAATAAAATCACTTTTCGGCTTAACGACCCAGGGCAACAGGAAATTTCATGTTACTTGCTACTATGCCAACTAATGATCCCTAACATGCAACACTTTTTGAAATTCCAATTCTTAAAACATTATGGGATTCCAGGCTTCTGGACCATCTGGGCGTTCAAGCTTCTAAGCCTTTCGGGCCTCCGGGCTTCTACCCTATTACACCACTATAATCTTGGTTATGGGGTTCTAGGGTTTTGAGCTTGCTTCTGCTACCTTGGATCCATGTTGTTATGAGCTTCCAGGGTTCCAAGGTTCTAGGTGTTCTTTCGCTACCCTAGCTCAATGTTGTTATAGGCTTCTAGGGTTTTAATGTTCTGAGTTTTTGGGATTCTTCTCATCTTTGACTTTTGTAGGCCCAACTTTGACTGCCTCTATCGTTTAATCTAGGAGGCTATTTGCAAAATTATTTATACCATTTGAAATCGCTTTCAGAGAATTTTTTAGTTGAGTGGGTCCAATGTATTCTTTGAGCCCATATGTTGTCTGAAAAATGGCTTCAAACTCTCTGCTATTCTTTTCACCTTGACGTTTTTGCTTGTGCTTCAAACTTGTTCTTTTGAGACACCTATTTTACACCTATGCCACATACTACCACCTATTGACAACATATTTCCAACCATTCGCTTAATCGACACCCTATTTCCATCAATGAATATCCTGCTAACATCAAGGACAACATATTTCCAATGTATCATGTATCATGTCAATATATTGATATGATTGTGTATATACATGTATTGTGCTAATATGGATTGCTT
The DNA here is from genome assembly GCA_000404065.3 of Pinus taeda. Classification (NCBI taxonomy): domain Eukaryota; kingdom Viridiplantae; phylum Streptophyta; class Pinopsida; order Pinales; family Pinaceae; genus Pinus; species Pinus taeda. The sequence continues at coordinate 176,506 of APFE030332706.1, forward strand.
TTGCAGACAATATAGTCTCCCCTTAACATCACTGAGGTATGTTTATCATGTTTATATTTGGTTTATTTGAAATGGTATGTTGGTAAGAAGTAGAATATCAATATGATAAGAAAAATGGTGGAATACAGTTCACGTGATTCTCCCTACAAATCAGATGAACAACATGATGATGAATACTCCCCTAACATGACAAATACACTCATAATTTTGAAAGAAGAGATCCAAATTTGTAAGGCAGATAATGAAAAGATCATTCAGTCACAAGAAATAATTCCTAGGGCACATGAAAAGAAAATGGAAGTTAATGCAATCATCCTTTAGAGTCTATAAAATTTGTAGAGATAGGGAAATCTTAGGATTAGTCATGGATAGGAGGAAAGGACTAATGGGGAATATGGGAGCAGGTCTTAATCAGGATACATACTTGATAGGGATGACATATTTAGAGATGGTAGGTCCTTGGATACACCTGATAGGAGGGGTCATGACTGTGGGTTTTATTTTAGTTCTGGTTCAAAGAGACAACATTGTCATCACCATCACCATTCATATAGGAGGAGTAAGAAGTAGTACTTTATAGAGGAGTTCAAGAAAGAAAATCCTCCCACATTTGATGGAGAAATGAATAAGTTACAAGATGTAGAAGCTTGACTTCTTGGGATGAATAAGTTTATCTAATTACATGATTATTCAGAAAATATGAGAGCCAAGATAACTACTTTCAGCCTTAAAGGAAAAGCAGACATTTGGTGGGAATATGTGGAGAATGTCAAAGGAATTTCAGAAGAGGACTTGAATTGGAGTGAGTTCAAGAGACTTTTCAAGAATAAGTATCTATCTGAAAGATACTATGATGATAGGGAAAAGGAGTTCTATGACATGAAAATGGGATCTATGACCGATGAGGATTATGCTCGCATATTTTTGGAGTTGTTGAGAGATGTGTCATATCTTAAGGAGGAGAAAGAAAAGATTCAAAGTTTCATCAATGGGTTGTCAGTATCATTCAAGGACAAGATCAAGTTTGATGAGCCTAGATCATTGGATGAAGTCATCAGAAAGTTGAATCATTGTTATGAGTAATCAAAACACAATACAAAGTCTAAGAAATATTGGAAAGGTAATGATAAGAATACAGGAAAGTTGGCTAAGAAGAGGGGAAAACCTCAGGATACAAATGACAAGGAGAATGTAACACAATACAATAAGTTAGATGCATATGATAGAGGAGATGGATTTCATCCTGAGGAGTAGAACAAGGGTGATGGAAGGAACCCTTTACAGTGTTGGACTTGTGGCAAGGATCATCAAAAGAGAGATTGTCCACAACATCAGGGTGGCAAATCATAGATTTACAATGCCTAGGAGGCACAGACAGTTGGGGATATTGGACAGAGTATTACTCATATTTATGCAACATTGGGTAATAGGAAGGATGATCATTAGGCATCTATTATCGATATGGAAGGTAAGCTTTGTGATCAAGTTGTTTATATTTTGATTGACCCTAGATCTAACTATAGTTATATCAGTCCTCGTCTAGTGAATAAGTGTTGTTTGAATAAAGAAATGCATGCAGAGTCTTGGCTAGTGTAGTTGGGTACATGTACTAAGAAAATAGTTCATCATTGCGTAAGATCTTGTGCATTTGAGCTTAACGGTATTTCTACATCTGTGCATCTAAATGTGCTTCCATTGGGATTATACAATATGTTTTTGGGTATGGATTGGTTGTACATTCACAGGACTAAGGTAGATTTCTATGATAAGGCAATTGATTTATTGTATAATGACTAATTTGAATTTAAATATGGATGCAAAAAATTATAGATATAACCATAAATACAAATATGCAATAAAAATAACACTTCATTTCATTAATATTAAATACTGAAACATGCTTACAAACAAAATGGAAATAAGACTATCTCGGGTGATGGTAGCTTATCTCTCAGAAGAGATGTGGCGGCTACATGCCTCTACACTTGTGTTACAATGAGGCTTAAGGTCCTATTTATTATTGAAAAACATGATAAAGCCCTAAAAAACCAAAACCCTAACCCCAAGAGATTTCACGCTAGGATTTTGTGGGCCCCATTGTGGATAGTTGGGCAGCCAACTTCCCGGGGTCATAACTTGGTCATCTTATCTCTGTTTGGCACGTATGATACCTTGTTGGAAAATTATATTCAAGTAATAAAATATTTTTTATAGGCCCCTATCTTTGGCTGCAGGCCTACAACAAACCTCAAAAAAACACTGATTAGAGGATCAAATTGCTCCGGAAGTTCAGTGCCCAAAAAACTACTAAAAATAGTAAATGCTGAAATAAACAAGGAAACAAATGAAAACGACTAGAGGTCTAGGTGGGTGGCCACCAATATCCAACTTTATCATTCCCCAACCCCCCCCTTCCTTATTAAGCAATGGTCCCCATTGCGTGTAGAGCCTCCATGAGGTGATTAAACTTCTATTGAACCTGGTCCCTGGTGAGCCACATGCCTTGGTGCAGGAGTTGGCCAATTTTGACAACCTGATATAGTTGGATCTTTTGCTAGCAAGTTTTCTTGACTCATGTGTCTATAATTTGATTAGTTTGGTCTTGTACCATGCAGTTTGGGTTTAACTCTGTTGGTGTGAGATGTTCTACAATGTCTGATATGTCTAGCAGTGATGGGAAGTATGGTTGAAGGTGGTCCACATTGAACACTGGGTGCAGGCCAAGGAATGGGCGAATGCTAAGCTCAAAAGAATTGTCTCCCACAAACTTGGTAATGGTGTAAGAACCATATCAGAGTGGTCTAAGCTTCTGATGGGCTCAGGTAAGGTGTTCTTTCTACAAATGCAACTAAACATTTTTCGTTGACCTGAAACTTGTGTGGCACCCAATGTTGACCATGTCGTTGCTTGTACTTGGAATTTAATGTCTCCAGGATGTCATGATCCTATTGGTAGTTTTGTTGGATGCGTTCAATAAATCTAGTCTCTTTATCAGCCTCAAATAGTACATGTTTGGATTCTATATACATAGTCACATGAGGTATGACAACATCAATCATGCACAAGGGTTGAAATCCTAGACCCACTTGAAAGGGACTATGACCAATTGAGCTATGGAGAGCTCTATTATAACTGTTTTGTGCATATGGAATACTCTCATCCCAGGTTTGAGGATGTTTGGAGCTGTGCATCTAGAGTATTTGCACTATCATCCTATTGATGACCTTCATCTTTCCATTAGTATGGGGATGGGAGGCAGTTGATTTGGTGAGCTTGGTGTCCAATAGTGTCCAAAGGCTTGACCAAAATGTGCTTAGGAACGTTCTATCATGATTTGATATAACGGTCTGCAGGATCCCAAAATGTACCTATACTCATTCAAAGAAGATTTTGGAAGTGCCCTCTTCTGTGATACTCTTCTTGCAGGCCACCAATATAGCCATCTTAGAAAATTTGTTCACGACCACAAAAACACAGCCATTACCATGCTTGGTAGAAGTGAGGCCATTCATATAGTCCATGGAGATCGATTCCCATGGCTAGCTTAGAGTAGGTAGAGGAGTGTACAAGCCTTGCTTCTTGATGGTCAACTTGGTGATGGCACAAGCGGTGCAAGATCTGATACATTTCCCAACATCCAGTTGGAGTTTGGGCAAATAAAAGTACCTTTATAGTACAACAACAATTTTCTCCACACCAAAAGTGTCCCACGACCCGACTGTAGTGCACCTCCCAAATCATCTTGGCACACTCACTTGAAGGAACACAATGGTGGCCCACATAGCATAATAATGCATCCTAGAGGTGGAAATCAAGAACTTGCTTGCTACCTATTAGAATCTCTTATATCGAGGCGAACTTTGGATTATTTTTGTATATTTGTGGCTATCTACAGGTCTCGTGACCGCAAGAGTTGAGAATAGTAGTCAGTGCTGCAACTGGGGGTCGACTGAGGCAGTCTGCAACATGATTGGTGCTACTATTTTTGTATTTAATGTTCAAGTGGAATTGTTGCAGATATGTAGGCCACTTCTGATGGTGATCGTTCTACAACTTCCCCCATGTTTGTATAAACTAAAGAGGTCGGTAATCGGTGTGGATGATTGTCTCCTTCCCCAGAATGTAGTGCTTCCATTTTTGGCAAGCCTCCACAATGGAACATATCTATTTACAATAGGTGGGGTCCTTTCGAATTGCATGGGAAAGTGTATCAGTATGATAAGAGACTTAATGCTTGTGCTGGGTGAGAAATTCACCAATAGCATAGTTTGAAGCGTCTATCTCGATTTTAAATGGTTTTTGCAGGTCTGGCAGTGTGAGTACTAGTGTAGAGAAGAGGTGATGCTTCAACTCAATGAACACCTTCTGTTCAGACTCGGACCAAGAAATATTTTCTTTCACTCCTCCCTTAGTAATCTGGCCCAAAGGCCAAGTTATATGGGAGAATCCCAACATGAAACTTTGATAGAAATTTGCAAGACCAAAAAAACTATGAAGCTCCATTAGAGTGGTCAAGGCTGGGCAATCTCGAATGACTTGGATCTTAGTTGGGTCCACATACAGGTGATGCTCATTTATGATGTACCCCAAGAATTGGACTTGGCTCATACCAACGGGGAATTTCTCCAAGTTGGTACATAGTTTGTAACGCCGAAGGGTTTGAAGGACCTAGCAAATGTATTGCAAGTGTTCTTCCCAACTCTTGCTAAATATGAGGACGTTGTCCAGATAAACCACCACAAATGAGTTGGTTAAGGACCACAAGATGTCATCCATTAGGCTCATAAAAATAGAAGGGGAATTTGTCAACCCAAAGGTCATAACCAACAATTAAAACAGGCATTCCTTGGATTTAAAGGTGGTCTTCCATGCCTTGGTGGGATCTATTTGAACTTGGTGATAACCAGACTTCAGATCGATCTCACTGAAATACTTGGCCCCCTTGAGTTGGTCCAATAGGTCATTGATTCGTGGGATTGGATACCTGTTCTTGACAGTGATTTTGTTTACTACTCGATAATCAATAAAGAGCCTCTAGGTTCCATCCTTCTTTTGTACAAGTACACTCGAGCTCCCATAAGGCGAGGAACTTGGTCAGTTGTGCCCTTTCTATAGAAAATCCTGGATTTTCCGCTTGATCACTTCATTTTATAGAATGGAGTGGTGATATATCAACGCATTAGGTAGAGGTTCTCTAGGAGTCAGATTGATTAAAGGCTTGACTTGACAATGCGAGGGTACCCCTGTGGGTGAGAAGGAGATGTCCCTGTATTATTCCAAAACCGTACCCACCTACTTCTACTACTTGGAGAAACCCTTACCAACGGCCATGGATGTGGCTATGACTTTCCCCTTACTTTAAGAGCGAATCATAAAGAAAACAATTTTCCCAGTTTGGGAGATGACCTTACTACATTTCTTAGTAGATATCAAAGTTATAGCGCTATATTGGGGCTACCTCCAGTATCCTATATAACTTATTACCCAAAGAAATAATAACAGAGCTAGGTTTAGAATCATATACAACATGCTACTTCCATAAGTATGGTTGTCCTAATAATAAATAAAAATCTTCAAGAGAAGAAACATCACACATTACCTCATTTGTGAAGCACTTGACGTTGTAGGGAACATGACACTGTTGGCTGATGCGGAGATCTCATCCTTGGTGAATCCACCTATTGGTATATGGATGCAAATGTGTTGCAGTTAGTAGGACCAACCACTTGATGACATCTTCTAAAATAAGGTTATTTTCACTCCCCGTTGTTGAAAATGAATTGCACTGCATAACCCTTCACCCACATCTATAAGTGAAATACGAGCTGCCTCTATTCTAGATCTCCAGGCTCAATATTCTGGATCTTGGTGGTGGCCAGAATAGCACTGTATTATGCATCAATTATCTGATTCCATTTTTGGTTTCTTACTCATAGTTAGAGCATGCTTCTGACTCAGAAGCCTTCAGCTTGGCCACCACTGACTACTTGGCCCAACACTCACTTGTGTTTTAAGTGGAGAACTTATGGAACTCACACCACTTTTCTGTGTCCTTATTTATCTTTGTGATGTTGTTCTTTGCTTGTGGCTTTGGCAAGTTACCCAAGGTCACCTCACCTTAGCTTTTCCCTTTGCTCTGTAGTTTGGGGGCACCTTTCCATTGCTTCGGATTCGAAGATCCAAAGTCTCATTTTTTTTGTTTAAGCTTTTGCTTGATCTTGATAATGTATCAATACAACATGCCAAGCAAGGAGATGCCTAGAAAATCCATCTCATCCTAGATGTACCTATGTAGGAAGCTATGGTACTTGAGTACCAAATGTTTCTAAGAATCCTTGATGCCCAACTTTGTCCGAAGGGTATCAAAAACATTGGTAAACTTTGGCACGTCTTGGTCCCTTCCATGTCATACTGTGGTTCACTTTATGTTTTTATCCTCATAACTCCCAACAAGGTAGTACTGATCCTTGATGGCATCACATAACAAATCTTAAGTGGGTGCGACGAAACATAGTGAGGGAATAGTTTCATCTTTCTACTCCTAGTAGGTTTCCCGATAGTCCTTGTCATGGGGGGCAACTTTTAGAAGGGAAAAATAATTTTTTTCCAAGCTCAAAAAATCATGAACAAAAAAATATCCTTCTACTATATTTAACCATTTATCTACAACATCTACATATATCTGACCCTAAAATATGGGAATGCCAAATTTCACTTGTACCTTAAAGGGTGTGGTGCTTCTAGAGTAGCTACTAGAAGTAAATGCATTTCCCTTGGGTAGTAGCCACTGAAGAATCTGGTCAAAGTTGTCCATCATCATGTTCCTTTGTCACTCAAGGGCTTCTTCAAGCAAGAATTTGAAAGGATATCCCACCCCCTCATCTTTCTTTTCTTCCCCCATCGGAGGTCATCAAGATTTGCGAGGTTGGTCTTGCAAAGGTTCGACTAGTTCAAGCCTTGACTCTTTATATCTCGACCTCATTGGGAAAATTGAAAAAAAACAGAGAAAGAGCAGACCTCTCTAATACCACTAATCCAAATTTAAACAGGAATGCAAAAAATTATAGATATAACCATAAATACAAATATGTAGCAGAAATAACACTTCATTTCATGAATATCAAACATTGAAATATGCTTACAAATAGAATTAAATAAAACTAGCTCATGCAATGGTAGCTTATCTCTAGTGGCTACATGCCTCTGAACTTTTTCGCAATGAGGCTAAATGACCTACTTATTATTGAAAAACATGAGAAAACCCTAAACAACCAAAACCCTCACCCCAAGAGATGTAACACTAGGAGTTTGTGGGCCCTGTTGGGGTTAGTTGGGCAACCAACTTCCCAGGGTCATAAATTGGTCATATTATCTCCATTTGACACATACGATACCCTGATGGAAAGGTATCTTTGAGTACTAAAATATTTACAATAAACCTCAAAAAAACACCATTTAGGGGGTCAAAATTGCTCCAGATGTTCAAGACCCTAAACACTGCTAAAAATAGTAAATGTTGAAATAAACAAGGAAACAAATGAAACTAACTGGAGGTTTAGGTGGGATAGGTGGGTGGCCACCAATAGCCACCTAGATGAAGGACAAAGAGAAGAGAATATTGTAGGGTAAGAAGAAGCCTGCATCAATTAGGATGGTTACAACTGTGCATGCAAAGCACAGTAGCATGAAAGGATGTGTACTCTTTGTATTTCGTATTTCCAGTGAAAAAGGGAAGGATGTTAATAATACTAAAGTCTTGAATAGTTATATGGTTTTGCAATAGTTTCAAGATGTATTTCTAGAAGAGATTTTAGAGTTACCACCTCATAGGGAAGTGGAATTTTCTATTGAGTTGATGCCGAGAACAACACCAAAATCGAAGGCACCTTACATGATGAGCACTTCGGAGTTGGTGGAACTAAAGTTGCAGTTGAAGGGAATGCCTGATAAGGAATACATTAGGCCAAATGCATTTCCTTTGTATGCTCCAGTATTGTTTATGAAGAAGAAAGATGGTACTCTCGGGTTGTGCATTGATTACAGGCAGTTGAACAAGGTGAAGATTTAGAATACACACCCTTTGTTGTTGATTGATGACTTATTTGATTAGTTGAAGGGAGCAATAATGTTCTCGAATATTGATTTGAGCTCAGGGTATCATTAAGTATACATCAAAGAAGAGGACATCTACAAGGCTACTTTCTAGACTAGGTATGGGCATTATGAGGTTCTTGTGGTTCCTTTTGGTTTGACTAATGCTCCAACTAATTTCATGTGTTTGATGAATAGTGTGTTGTGTCCTTATGTGGAAAATTTTGTTATAATATTTACTGATGACATATTGATATATTCTAAGAAGGAGGAAGAACATGTAGAATACTTAGCAATAGTGTTGAGATTGTTGAGACAAAATCAGTTGTATGCCAATGTTTGTGAATGCAGTTCATTCATACATAAGTTCATTACTTGGGGCATGTGGTTTCCAAGAAAGGTATAGCAATGGACCCATAAAAGATCAGAGTTATCATGGAGTGGAAAAATCCTAGGAATGTGGATGAGGTCAAATCATTCATGGGACTAGCATGTTATTGCAGGAGGTTCATCAGGAACTTCTCATGGATTGTCTATGCTATTACATCCTTGCAACGAAAAGGAAAGAATTTTGAATGCACAAAGGCATGTGTAGCTATTTTTGAGAAGTTGAAGTAGTTTCTTGCAAATGCTTCATTTCTGAAGATTGCATATCTAAAATAAGAGTTTTTGATATGTATAGATGCTCTCAAGAGAGGACTTATTGGAGTCTTGATGCAAGAAGTATAGGTAGTATGCTATGATTCAAGGAAATTGAATGAGCACAAGCATATCTATGTGACTCATGATGCTGAATTGGAAATGATCATCCATGCATTAAATATGTGGAGACAATATCTTCTTGGTAGGAGGTTCATTTTGATGAGTGATTAGAGTGGGTTAAGGTACTTGTTTGACCAACCTAATTTGAATTCTAGATCAGCTAAGTGGTTGGCTACACTCAATGAGTTTGACTTTGAGATTAGGTACATTAAGGGTAAAGAGAACATGGTTGCAGATGATCTTAGCATAATAGTGTAGGTAAATCACATTGCAACTATGAGTTCATATTGGCTAGATTTTCACAAGCAAATCTTGTAGGCAGGATAACAAGATGACTGGTACCAAGAACTTAAGCATAGGTTGAAATAGTAGGGTACAAGTGAACAATATGCATATTATCATATCATAATAGATGGTTTGGTCAGACTTAGGGATATGATCTATGTGCCAGACAACAATAAGCTCAAGAAGCTTATCTTGTGATAATTGTTTGTTAAGCCATATTTAGGTCACCTAGGATATCAGAAGACATTGGTAGTTGTTAGGAATTCCTACCATTGTCTGAACTTGAAGAAAGCGGTGGTTGATTATATTGTGATATGTTTGGAATTTTACTAGGTAAAAGCAGAATGTAAGCATCAAGGTGGCTTATTGTAGCTGATTCCAATTCTAGAGTAGAAATCAGAGGTCATTTCCATGGACCTCATTACATGTTTTCTAATGAAATATAAACAACATGATTCTATTATGGTTGTTGTTGATAGGTCGACTAAGGTAGCTCACTGTGTCGTAGTGAAGTATACAAATTTAGATAGTGAGGTAGATGATTTTTTTTCATTAGGGACATAGTGAGATTGCATGGTATCCCTAAGAATATTGTGTCAGACAAAGATGCCAAGTTCACTTCCAGGTTTTGGAAGGAGTTGTTTGCAGGCTTCAGGACAAAGTTAGCCTTCAATACATCATATCATTTGTTGAGAGATGGATAGATAGAAAGGTTCAATACAATTCTTGAGGACATGTTGAGGATGCATGTCATACATCAACAACGGGAGTGAGAAGAGTATCTTCTACTAGTAGAGTTTGAAAATAATAATAGGTATTAAGAATCCTTGAAGATGATTACATTTGAGGTACTTTATTGGAAGATTTGTAATACTACCATCAGTTGGAGTGATCCAATGAACATGGTATTGATTGGACTAGACATGTTGGCAGAGATGGAACAAGAAATGTAGGTTATCAAGAATAATCTAAAGGAAACATAGGACAAGAAGAAGGTTTATGCAAGTTAGCACATGGTATTTAAGAAGTTTTAGATTTGGTAACATATGTGCTTGCACATCAAGCCCAAGAAGAGCTCCTTAGGGATTGGATCATGTGCCAAGTTAGCACCTCGATATTGTGGGCCTTTTGAGATCCTTGAGAGGATTGGACCAGTGGCCTACAAACTTGCAATGCCTCTAGCAATGAAATTCAATGATGTTTTCCATGTTTAATTACTTAATAAGTCTATGAAATATGTTCATCATGTGGTTGACTGATTTGTATTATAGGTGGATTGAGAAGGATAATTCGAGTCAGAACCTCAGTGCATTTTCAAGTGAAAGATGCTCATGCTCTGGAATCGAATAATCAAGCAAGTTAAAGTGTAGTGGAAGTACTTTAGGAATAATGAAGCTACATGGAAGATGTTTTATCAGATGTGGGATATGTATCCTTCTCCATTCATTGGTTGAGCAGATGTACTCTGATATATGCTTTTATGTTTTGTTTTCGTTATGTCTATATATATATATATATGTGTGTGTGTGTGTGTGTGTGTGTGTATGTATGTATGTATGCATGTATGTATGTATGTATATATGTATGTATGTATGTATGTATGTATGTACCACATCAATTTGTGTTATAAAGCTCCAATAAGCGGTATAGTGTTCATGGTATGATGACCGTGGTCTCAATAGTATGGTATGATGTAAATATTGCATTGAGATATGTTATAATGATCCATGAGTAGAATGTGTTTTGCTACTTTATAGGTGTCATTGAACATCGAGGACAGTTTTCCCCCAAGGGAGAGGGCTTTGTAACAACTACTAGTTGACTTTCATGTAAATAAAATAAGACCAAGGACATGGACCACATATTCCAAGTTGAATGTTGGGAAAAACATAGCGATGGGTATCACTGATGATTAATTAATGGTGATGGAAATTGGTAAAGGCATTGGCTAAGGTAAAGTGGCATTAATTGGAATTTTATTTATGAAATAAAGGAAAATAGGAGAAAAGGGAGTTGAAAGGTCACATATTTTCATGAGAGGAAAATTGAAAGAAATATGAAGGAAAATGAAGAAAATAGAGGCCTTAATAAGAAAAAGGCTTCTAAGGATTAGTTCACAACTTTTGTCAATTCAATTGTTTTTCAGCTTTATCTTGGAGCTCTCTTCTATTCTCTTATTCTCTCATACTCTTGCACACTTGATAAATATTGGAGCACTCTTGGATCATGCTTGGAGCACTCTAGTTCTACTTGGATTGGAGAAGGAAGGCAAGGGAAACATAAAAGTGCAAGGGGACAAGTGGATTAGCAGTTACAACTAGATTTCCTTGCAGGTAACATGTTGCATGTGTGATCAGCTTGCTAATTTATGGATGCATGATATATGGATGTGGTTTTTTGATTATGTGATGTCATTTTCATGAAGGATTGCCTCGATGGGCAGTGGCTTTAGCCTTGCCTTTCCATTAACTCCATAAATGTGGTGTTGTGGGTTTTTCCACTTCATTGTTTTCTGATTGGCCCTCATAATTCCTCATGGCCGTGGGTTGGAAAAAATAGTCAGGAAGCCCTAAAATAGTTTGGGTTGAGTTACTAGTCCTAGAGCCTAGGTTTGAAAAAATTCTTTGAAGCCCTTCGTGGGTTGAGATACTAGTCCTTGAAGCTTTGTTGGACAAATGCTCTGGATCCCTAGAAGGATGTGGGTTGAGTTACTATTTCTTGAAGCCCTGGAAAACTTGGGTAGAGACCGATTTGGTTAGTTTTAGTGATGCCAGACCATGAGGTGGAATCACTGGTTGAGGTTGAGGTGGTTTTTCCTCTGGAAGCCCTATATTGGTTTGTTTGGTTTATTCCATGAGATCCTACATTCGTTCTTGGAATATGGAACGAGGGTGATTGACTGAAAGAGAGATTTGGTTCAGCATAATCTATACTCGGGTGGTACATGGAAGTCCCTGACTTGGTTGGTAACTTCATATGTTAATAAGAGCTATTATTTTATTGCGGTTCATGTATATTTTTAGGATATGTATTGGTTATATTACGACTAGATTGCCATGGTTTATATACTGGTTATTTTCTAATTAAGTGTTGTCATATTATGTGTATCTTCTTTGGTTCTTGTCATGAATTGTTTTGATATTGATCAGTTGAAGAATGTATGGAATAATGAGTGTTTTTGTAGCTATGTGGAGAGAGCATAGGGCCTTCTTGGTGATTCTCATATGAATATCAAACTTTTATAAACAAATATGCATTCATGACCTGTAGCTTACATGCTTTCCATGTGTTTGATGAAATGTTTATTATGTTCTAGGAAGTCTAAGTCAAGTTCTGCTTTAGGTTTGTATTTTCAATATTGTTGTTATGTAATTAATGGTTCTAAGAAGTTTTAGGAAGTTTTGTACATTGGTATAGAGAATGAGCTATAATTTAGGCTCAAATCTCAAGACTGCACCCTCTGAACTAGACATTTTGGGTCATAACCTCACCCAAGTAGGCTTGTGCATGTGGTTGGAGGCCTATAACCACGTGGAGGCCTTGTCATGGATGTGATTTGGGGTTAAAGTGTGTAAAAAGGAGCCCCATCTTAGGCTTTTGTCACCAGGGGTGCTTCTTTGGCCCCTAAGTGTCCTTGTAGACTTGTGGAATGTTCTAAGTTGTCAGTCGATGTTCAATTGTAGACCCCACTTCCTTCACTATATCTTGGAGGTTCAGTCATGTGATAGTAGCTCTTCATCTCATTTTTACCCTGTCAAGTTGGTGAAAATGAGTAAATTTGGGAGGAGTGGTTATAGTGGATAGATCCCTTCTGCAGACAGAAGTGATCTCCCTAAGTTCAATGGCTTAATCTAGGAACAACGAGACAAAATACAATGTATTTCCCTAAAGATATTTGAAAAATAAGAAGAATACTTACTTGGTATCCAATGCAAGCTTATTTATTCTCTTCACTTGTTCCCTCAAGTCGCAACTTTGAATTCCAAAAGTAGAACCTACAAATCAACCAAAAAAAATCAAAGAGACCAAAATAGAGAATATGATATATTTAAATAAATTTAAATAAGAGATCAAGGAATCTTGTTCTATAAATGTAAAACAAAAGATATAATGTATTGGGAAGAAAATTCACTTTGTATAGTAGCAATAGAGAAATATTACAACCTTTTTTAGATCCACTTTGAAAGGGGATAAGGTCCATGGGATAATAGATAAAGCCTTACTAGTGGGAATTCAAGAAAATATTCAACATTAAATGGAAGGATCAAATCTCGAAGCATCCACAAGGGGAAGCTTGGAAATTATATTTTATTTTTCCTCATTTGCATGTGTCATCATCCATATTGTAAAGGAAACGTGCACTAACTAGTGCCATTTTCATGTGTGCAACTTATACCATCACAATTTGTCAAGAGAGTAAGTTTGATGGAGTCTTAAATTAGGGTTTTGATCAATTGTACTCTAGTATCTTTACAACCTTTGGGGAAAGTTTTTCTTTTGGTGTTGCAAGGGATTGATGTAAAATTTAATTGACTGCGAGAGATCTAGGTTCAGGGCCTTTTCCATAATTGTGACAAAATGGCTTGTAATAAGCCCCCTTTAATAGAGTACCCAAACATATGTGAACCACATAGAGATAGACCAATCCACACATGAAAGCTACAAGAGAGGGACAAAAGAGAGTGTTAGGTCCCTATAATACTAGTGTGACACCTTATTGTTATTAGTACAACCCGCTTATTATATTGTTATGCCCATGTAGTCCCCATATTGTTATTATTGTGCCCTTACATTATTATTGTTATGTCGTCTTTCATTATATTTTGACCCCTTAGACTCTTATATATAGAAAGGAGGTCTTGTCATTTGTATCATCAAAGAATTGTTCATTTGTGTAATGTAAAGGAGGTCTCCCCCTTAAAGAGGTTGAATTCTAAGGCGTGGATCTATCTTTCCTATCTTTTTTTGAGCTAGTTCCATAACATTTGGTATCAGAGCTTTAGATTCTAGGGTTTTCGTTGCTCCAAACAGGTCATCGTGGCATTTTCACTATAACTTTTCCTCTGTGATGTTTCAGAAACTAAAACAAAAACCCATTTGAGAGGAAATCGTTTTGAACCTTGGGCCTTAATTTCAGAGCTTGTCTTGATATATTTTCGAAGATATGATATGAGGAAGTTATAGTTTTTCAAGCTCCATAATTTCATCTAAAACAGGTCATCGTGGAATTTTCACTATAACATTTTCACTACGATGTTTTAGAAGTTAAAACAAAAACTAGTTTGAGAATAAATTGGTCTAAAGCTCGGGTTTGAATTTCAAATCTTATCTCTCTATATTTTCGGATATATGATTTGAGGAAGTTAAGGATTTTGCAGACTCTTGAATTACATCTTAAACAGGTGACCATGGGAAAATCATCATAACTTTCTCTCTGAGCCTCAGATTGAAATTTCATAAGAAGTTATAGAAATAAGATGGACTGTAGGTTTTTTTTTTATATTGTTCATATCTAAAGGTCAAAACATTGCACAAGGCATGTCATACAAGTTTGCTATTCTGCAAAGGTGTATAATCAGGTCATCTTGGGAGATTGTGCATAACTCTTTCTTGGAGAATCCAATTTCGATCACACTAGTGACATTGGAAAGAGGATGCAGAGGACTACTGCAGATCACAATTTTAGAATTCGATGATCCAAAATTACAGAGTCATAGTCATTTCAAGATCGAGCTCCTGAAATCAAGAAAAGGCGATATGAGGAAGTTTAATGGAAAGGATCCTATAAATTGGGTACTACAGATGGAACAATATTTTGATCTACATGGTCTACCACTGTTGCAAAAGGTATGTATTGCATCTTCATATTTAGAACTGGACCAATGTTTATCGTATAAAGTTCTTTGTTCTCATAAACAACTTGTTACGTGGTCAATTTTCACAGAGGAAATGATAACACATTATGAGGATACAAAGAGCAACACCTTCTTTAGAGAAACACCACAACAATTGGAAGAAAAAAGAGAAAAGGGGCTTTGTTACAAAGTGGAAAGAAAAATTATGGCAACAAGGAAGTCTACCCCTTACAACTATAAAGATGGAACTGTTGTTTCTCCTAGTCTTCCACAACCTACAAGGGTTACACCATAACAATTGGAAGAATAAAGAGAAAAAGGGCTTTGTTACAATTATGATAACAAATACATTAGATGTTATAAGTGTGCTGAGAAGAAATTATTTTACATTGATTGTGGATAGGAGGAAGAAAATGATCAAGAAATGTCAAAAGAAGAGTATATACACCAGGAACTAACCCCAGAGAAAGAAGAAATGAATCCGACCATATCTTGTAAAGCATTGGAAAGAATTACCACTCCTAAAACTCTCAATATAGAAGGACATATCAAGAAAAAAAGGTTCAAGAAGTGAAATATCACATCGAGAAAGAAATAAATGAATCCGATTATACTTGTAATGCATTGGACCGAAATTACCAACTCCTCAAACTATCAATATAGAAGGACATAACAAGAAGAAAAAATGTTCAAGAATTGAAAGATCACATTGAGTCTCAAGAAATAAATCTGACCATATCTTGTAATGCATTGGAAGAAATTACCACTCCTCAAACTATCAAGACATCAGGACATATCAAGAACAAAAAGGTAAGAGTGTTGATTGATTTAGGTAGTACCCATAATTTTGTTGATTGTAATATAGCCAAGGAATTGAATTGCTTCCTATATCTAGCACCAGAGTGTCAAGTGATGGTTGCAAGCGGAGGAACCATAAAATTTCTCTGGAGAGTGCCATAATATTAAGCTATCCATGGGAGAATATGTATTTAATAGCCCAATGCTTTCCATTCCAATGGATGGTGTTGATGTTTTACTTGGAGTCTAATAGCTACAATCTTTGGGTACTATAGATTTTAATTTTCAAGAACTTTTCTTGAAATTTTTTTGGGAAGGAAAGGAAGTTGAATTGAGGGGTATCGAAGGAAAACCTGGAAAGATGATCAACTCTAATAGCATGACAAAGATTCTAAATAAAAAACAACGGTGTATAATTTCACAATTATGTTCACTAAAGGATCCCACATCGAAATCATGTATTTCTCCAGATCTCCAAAATGTTTTGGATAATCATTCCAAGGTATTTGAGATTCCGAAAGGCCTCCCACCTATTCGTGATCATGATCATGCTATTCATTTGATTCCACGAAGTGTTCCTCCAAACATCATGCCTTACATATATCCATATGCCTAAAGGAGTGTGAACGCATTCAAAAGTTGCAGAAGATCCCAGTTCAAACAATATTGCGAGAACTTGACAAGGAAGGAAAAATCATATTGGAACCTGAAGCAGTCACAAAACCAAGAAATCAAAAGCTATGAAATAGGCCAATTTCAGAGTATCTCACCAAGTGGAAGAACTTATTCTCTGAAGATTCCAAATAGGAGGACAAGAATTTATACAGAAGCATCAAGAACTACTCAAGCATTGAGGACAACTCTTTTTGAAGGAGAGGGGCATGTTAGGTCCCTATACTACTAGTGTAACACCTTATTTTTATTAGTAGAACCCCCTTATTATATTTTTGTGCCCATGTAGTCCCCATATTGTTATTATTGTGCCCCATAGAAGCCCACTATTATTATTATTGTTCCCTTACATTATTATTGTTATGTCGGCTTTGATTATATTATAACCCCTTAGTCTCCATATATAGAAATTAGTCTTGTCATTTGTATCATTGAAGAATTTTTCGTTTCCGAATGTAAAGGAGGTTGCACCTCAAACAGGCTGAATTCTAAGGCGTTGATATCTCTCTCTCTCTCTCTCTCTCTCTCTCTCTCTCTCTCTCTCTCTCTCTCTCTCCTCTATATATATATATATATATATATATATATATATATATTTGAGCTGCTTTCATAATAGAGAGATTTTGGCCGCCTTCTTCATCCTATTTCATCCTTCTTGTCCTTCAATTTCTTGCCCATAACTTTCCTTTTGTGAGAGAAAATAATGCCCCAATAGAGGAGGAGGATCTGCATTTATATAGTAGTATTCCTAAGTCTAATGGGTGTCTTTTCAGCCAAGGCCAACTTTACTTGGAGGGAAGCCTACTTGACAAATTTTGGAGCCAAAAATTACATTTCAGAAGCTCAAATTTTTATCTTTAAAAATTCACAATGGGACTTTTGCTCAAAATAAAATTTCTTTTGACTAGAATTTATAAATATGATTTAAAATGATAAATACAAATATATCTAGTGACCAAATATACTTTATGAAGACCAAACATAGCTACAAATTCGATAAAGAAAAATATTTTCCATAATATGGAGAACTAAGAAGAGGGGCTAACATGAGTGCCTTTTTTAAGGAATGAAATTATATTTTAGTGAAATGATCCAAAATAAATGGTGTATTCTTCTTAACAAGGTACATAAATCCCTTTGTTATCTCAGCATAGTTGATAAATTGAACTGAGAAATTGACCTTCTGTTGTAGACTCTGAAGTTGACATATCTCACATGGGAAGGAAATTGAACTATTTCTTCCACCTTCAGCATGTCCACGATGATCCCCTAGTTTGATAAAATGAAACTATGTAAACATCATAAAAATATAACAAAGATAAATTTTTGAGAAATCATCCAAATCTTATTACATCAAAATCTCTCTAAGATTGGATGAAGATGGGAAGGATACTCAACCCTCTTGCGAGCATAAGTATCCAAGTCATCCAAAGTATGCTTTGATAATATGATTAATGTCATGGAAGGAATATGAAATGGCCTATTGGACTATTGAACCAACATTGTTAACACATAATGACATTTTCTTGTATGCAAAAGTACCCCAAGTATGTATGAATGTAGTCTTACATTGATCATTTAGTTTGATTTGATTTTTTTTTTATCCCAACAACCTATCCATGAAGAGGAAGATCTCACAACCTATGCACTCATAAATAATATTGTCGACAAAAGGGTGTGGATAGTTCTCCTTAGGAAAATCCTTGTTCTAATCTCTGAAATGCATAGATAATTGAATGGTTCCTTTCTTTTCATCCACTAGAATAGGATTCAACACCCCGTCGATAAGAGGAATTGGATAGATGAAACCTCCTTTAAGGAGTTTCTCCAAATTAACCTTTATTGTAGATTCATTCCTTATATTAATATGATTCAACGTATATCAAATAGGCTTAATATTATGATGCATTTTAATCTTCTTATTTTCAATCTGAGGATTAATCCCACCCATCTCTTCTACTCGAGGAATATTGAGGTTAAAAAGGGCCTCAAAACAAAATTATACTAACGAAGTAAACTTTAAAATAACAGATTAGATTCAATATGATATGCCATCCCTATGCACTGTAAATACATTTAGAAGGAAAATAATAAAATTGCTTTTTGATTTTATTTTCAACCCCTCTCTTATATGTTTACTTGAATGTTAAGTGTGGGTACCCTTTGGATGTAGAAATAAAGTCCACATTGAAAAATTACTCACTCTACCTACTTGTTGGAAATACTGAGAGGGGGAGGGGATGAATCAATATTCCTTAGAAATTAACACTTTTAAATATTTTCAAAGCATTAGTTAATATTCAGTTATTATTAATGTTTATGCAGTAATAAAAGTAAATAAAAGAACACAGTAGGCGCAAGAATTTTAGGTGGAAAACCAACTTCGGGTCAAAAACCACCAAACGATTTTCTAATAATTTCCTTAATCTTCATCCCCAACCGAAATGAAAGCAACAAATTCCTAGAATTTTATAAAATAATTCTTCTCCAGCTCCTACTGGAAAGATGCCCCAATGCCATGGTTTCTTCAATAATCAATTGAATGTATGTGCCAAGTTCTAACACCCTAGTGATCCACAACTCGCCCTAGCACCACCTTACCACCCTCAAGTGTTCACATGCCCCAACCTGTAGGTGACTTCATACACTTTCCTAGCACCTCCCTGCCACCCTATAATGACTGAAATAAGACAAGACTGTGGATTCCCAAACGAAGGACATCAATCCATGATACAATAAGATTTACAATGATTTTTGTGTACTTGACCAAATACCCAATCACTCTATGACCTATAACCTGACCATTACATCATCCCAACAATGACTCCTATACCTCCCAACACTGCCTCTTCTACTCTAGGTAGAATGACTCTTTCACAAATGATCCTTTTACAATCTTTACAGTGATGAATCTTTTACAAATTAATCTTTTACAACTTTACAATGATGACTCTTTTAAAATGATGCCTCTTTTATAAATGACTCTTTTAGAACTTTACAATGATTACTCTTGGCCTTAACAATAGTTCACGATATTTGGATGGTTTTCATGTCTTCAAGGATGTCCCGTTGCAATGCTTCCTTTGTTTTGATACTTCTGCTCTTGAATTCTTGCTTGATTTTGTACTTGAATATTCTTCTACCTGCATGGAAAATTTTCCCCATGAAACCAATCCCAAAAACAAAACAAAATACCTTTAAACTTACATATGCCTGCAAAACACATGTAAGTGCATAATAATGAATAAATACAAATTAAAATTACAATGCCTACCTGAAGTGTGCCTGTCACTTTTGTTGTTGATTTGTTGCAATAGTATGCAAAGACTCCCACTCTTGATATAGGCCTGGACTCTATGCAAGACTATATCCAAAACTGACCTAAAAATATATACAATAAAAATTGATGATGCACCCTAGACTTGTGATGGACCAAGTTCTAAGTACAACAAGAGAGACCATTCTATCAACTATGACAAGACAAGTAACATGAACTTAAAACATCATATATATTTAGAAGACTTGGTGTAGCATTAAAAATATGTAGCATCAAATGTGTAGTATCAAGAATAGGACATCTGAAATGTGGTATCAAAACTAATTGTGACATATACAAACATAGAAATATAACTGAGACCCTATATATAATTACGTTGTCTTGCAAAAAAATATGTCAGAGATGATACTCAAAATTAAAATATAAACACTAATAATAGATACCTTGTTGTAGGAGACTTACCCTTGAATGTTGATGTGTGGTCCTTACTGCAGTGATCCTTGAATGCATGCATTTCCTTGCCTTCTAGGAGCTCAATATTGAATCTGTTATAGCTATGTAATTTCAGGTCTAAAGGATCTAAATTCTCATCCCGTGGTAGCCCTATGAGTTCTCTTTCCAACCCCACATGTATAATAAATATTGGATTCTTCAAGAAAGAGTTATTCCCAATCTCCCATGATGCCCTAATTATAGACTAGTTCAGTAGAGCGAACTTGTACGAAATGCCATGTGTCACTATTGTAACATTCAGCCTTGAAAATAATACCCAAAAAAGAAAATTTTGTCTTATTTATATCACTATTTACAAAATTTGAATCCAATTCTTAGATAGAAAGTTATGAAGGTTTTCCCAACGTCACCTGGTTGATAGGGAAATTGGGAGCGGCAAAAACCTGAGCTCCCTTAGATCATATCTCTGAAAATATAGCGAACCAAGATCTACAATTTGGTCAGGAGGTTCATCAAGATTTAGGTTCAAATTGGGTTTAATTTCCACTTCTAAAGCTTCGTGAAAACAAGGAAATAGTGAAAATACCACGATGACCTATTTGAAGCCACAAAATCCCTACTAGAGGAGGATATGAGGGTCACTATTTATATGAATGTATTGATTTGAGAGGGTCCTCAATAAGTGAACATTGGAGGGATTTTAGGAGAAAAAAAACGTTATTAATTATTGACTATTCAATGACCACAACCAATTATGAGTGCCATGCTACAACCCCATATGGTTTTAGCCCACAAACTGGGGTTACTAACTTCAAACATGAGTATCTCTTAAACTATGAAGAATTACGTGGCGTGCCATATATCAACAGAAAAATATTGACGAGTACAATCCATCTAGAAGATCCTTGAATCAGAATAAAGTAATTTGTCAAGTCAAAATTCCCATGAAATATTAGGGTATCCCCTAGTGCTTCTTGGGTTGACATCAATGACAACCACTGATCAACACTACTTTTGAGTAGACCAAAAGAAAACAAAGAAGAAAAACAATAAAAGACATGAGAAAAACATGTTTCTTGAAAGAAACACATTTTTCATGTATTTCCAATTTTTTTCATTTTATGGATATTCAACAGGAACCCACACTTGATATTTAAGTGAACCTATAAGTAGATATGGAAAAAATACAATAAAAAGTAGTTTTATTGCTTTTCCTTTAAACTTTTATAACCCATATTTTATCAGTATAACTGCTATTTTATTATTTTCTTTGGGAGACCCATTTTATACCTCATAAATTATCCTAATTATATGGCCAAGAAAAAATGTGAAATTATTTGAAGGGTTTAGTATAAGTTTGAAATTATTTGGGAGAAATCCTCCCTAGTAGAGACATTTTCCATAAGATTTTGATCCTTGGATATATTAATCAAAACAGTCTTAGCAATGTTGACCATATTCCCTTTAGCATACAGTACATGTGTTGATAAAGGTTTGATAGACTAAACCTTCATGTTGTCCAATATTAACTTGAACTCTCTGCTCTTGACTCTATCAATTATGGGAAAGAAATATGATCGATGATGCATAACTTTCCATGGTCAATATAGAATAGCCATAGCTCTATGATTTCTTTCTAAAATGGAAGAATTGACTATAGGTAATCATTTTTCTTTGTAAAATAATCATCTCAAACAAGATTAGTAATATGATCCAAGTCTTCTACATAGGAATGAGTCAAATAAATGTACTAACAAAATCAACTTTATAAGAACTAGTTATATGCAATGATCTTTTCGACCAAAGGGGTTGGATAATTGTCCTCAAGACAAGCCTTTTTTTAATCTGTAAAATTCATAGATCATCTAATGGTTATTTTCTTTTTATCCACTAGAATAGGATTCAACACCCCATAGATAAGAGGAATTGGATAGATCAAACCTACTTTAATGAGTTTTTCTACCTTAACCTTTGTTGTGTATTCCTTCCTTGGATTAATAACATGAAATTTCAATCATATGGGTCTAACATTATCATACATTTTAATACTTTTCTTGATAATCCTATTATTAGTCCTAGACATATTTTCCATTAGGGGAATTTTGAGCTTAAAAATGGCCCTAAAAACAAAAAAAGTACTAAAAAAAATCAACTTTAAAAGAACCAGTTACATTCAATATGATATGTCATTCCTAGGTGTAAATTCATTTGGAAGGGAAAGAAGAGAACTACCTTTTTAATTTCATTTTCATCCTCTCTTCTTATATGTTTACTCAAATGTTAAGTGTGGGCACTGTTGGATGCTGTTATGCGGAATTTTCACTATTGCGGACAAAGGTTAATTCCATAGATCTAGTAGTCTGATATAGAATAACATAAGACAAAAAGGTTTGAGTTTTCGTTAGAGAAATTAGAAATTGGGAAAGAAGCCTACCTAGAATTTGTAGCAAGCCTTCTTTTCCCCTTTCTTGTAAGCGCTAACTCTAGCTCCAAATGCTATAATTAGAACCTGCACACACAACTAAAATAAGCAAAGGAAACATAATCCACATAGCATAATCTAAAATATCTATTCAATGAGTCAACATGGAATTGAAATACATGAGTGCAAACATAACAAAAAAAATATAGGAAAACAAGATACCTTTTGTATTAACAAATATATGAGAGAGTTACCACCATAAATAGAAGTCTGACTTTGTAGATGTCTCCCCAAGTTCAATTTTACTTCCTTGCCACAAAGCACACCTCAACATCAACCCTAATGCATAAATGTGGTCACTTCTTGTACTCAAATAAACAATATGAGGGCACTATTAATCTCAAAAAGCCGACCGTGAGGCTATGGAAGGCAGTGAATGTGTAGGGTAAGAGTGGTAGTTTAGGATTTACCATTATAGGCTTGAGATCCAGATATGGAAGGTTGAGTTTAAAGGATAAGATATAGATCCATTAGAGTAGGATAAGATATGAATTCAAGATCTCTATCCGTGGTAAATAGTTAGAACTACCTTGGAAGCTGCGAGAAGAGGAAGCTTCATAAATATTTTTGATTTTTCCCGAATTCCTAGAGTTAGCGCACCTGTAGAAGGGAGCATCATGTGTTGATCATCATTGGTTCTGAGGTATGAAACATGAGTTGAGTGCTTGTGGCCAAGCATGCAATGTGTGTTGGGGCTAAAAACAATGTTTTTGAGTTAATTGTCCCAGAAACTTATACATTTCGGACAAGTGATGCTTAGGGCTTTGTGAAGGAATTATGAAAAAATTCTTAAGGATGTTGATTAATTCGGTTTGTAGGCCTATTGAATAAATGTGAAAAAATGGTTTGTAGCAAATTTCCCCCGAAACTACAAAGTTAAATACAGTGGTTGAGGACTGAATTATTTTAATTTTTGACAAATTCGGACCAAGAAAAATTGGTTGAGATCATCATCTATTATGATACATATTTTATCATGATATCACTGTTGAGGGAGGCATACCCATGCTCAGCGTATAATCCAATCTTACATGTACAATGATCAATAATTTCATCCACTAGTGACAAAGTGTGGACCCATGTTTGGATGACTATCTAGATGATCATAGAAATCATAATATTGTATTAATCCTGAAATCGCATCCCAAATGGATGGAAATAGATTCAAGGTCTTCTATCTCATTCACTTGATCACTTGATGTGTGAGTTGTTGGGACAGGGTCCCATGAGGTAAATTTTGTAGTCATTTTTTGTTAAGTATGTAAGCTCTCCTCATTTTGAGAAGTACAGTGTGAAGGTCATAGGAGTCAAAGGACTTTAGTCCCTTAATTTTTTAGAAGATAGGATGCTTTTTGACCCACCCATGTTTCATGAACCACGGTATTGTAATGAAAGAATCTATATAAAGGAGTCATAGTGAGTCATAGGAAGTGAGTTAGTCATTTAAGATCATTGTATGGGAAAATATTCTGAGGTAGAAAAGTCATTTTTGTTTACTTAGGCAAAGGGGAAGGCATTTACAATTGTGTGTGCGGAGACGTTGGTAAGTCTGCAGGATGAGTGTGTGAGCCCATGCAACTATGTGCGTAGGGAAGAAGGGCCTATAATAGAATGATTATATCTAATAAATACTATTTTGGATTGATGTTTGTGCATATTTTCCTTTATGTTTACTTATGTATTTTCTATGTATTAGCTCTATTTTCTGTAATTATCAAAAGAAACACTTGATTGGTGTGTGAAAGTAGTAGATATGATAGTTTACATGAAGTTTTGAATGTTTAAAGAAATAAATGAAGAGTTAGAGTCTATTTCTTGTAAGTTACTATAAATTCTGCAATTTAAGGGTTATGGTTCACGAAGGTCAGAATAAAGCCCTAGAAGTAACATAAACCCATCACACAGACCTTTGGATGCATAAACCTACTTCTGTCATCCCCCAATACTGCTTCAGGTGAGAGTGTAGCTTGCACTATGTGGGTTGTTTCTGAAAGGGCTAGTAGTTTAGGGTTTTGTTGGTTGGAATAACTAACTCTGAACATGGATCAAGACCCCTCAAGCCGAAATGAGTATAACCATCCAAAAGAATGAGTTGAATTCAAACATGGTAGACACCATCTAATTACTAACCAATGATGTAATTTATTAACAAATGCGAGAGAAACCACCAATGATGTTAATTTTTATCAGGGTATTACATTCCAATCTATGTGGTGTGAATAAATGAGGTGAAGTCAAACACCACATAGAATATTTCGGTCAAAGGCAAATGATGAGGAACTGTTACTGAGAGTAAGCAAACTTTCCATTGAGGTATACAATCTCCAAGGTACCAAAGGGAGTTTCTAAGTCAAGTTGCTAGATAATGAGCTAATGTCGATAGGAAGCAACCTATCATAGGAGGGCCTTGATGTATCCCCCATCAATGACATGAAACAACTATCAAGATTTGAGACAAAATGATGCTGATGTACAACTAGTTCAGATATCAACTAAAGGAATTCTCTTGAATGTATTAGTGACACTTTATGGATTTGGTAGCATTGACCCAAAACCGAATGGAGGATTTTGATATGGTGTGATTAACTAAAGAGGCAAGAAGGTTTCCCAATCTGATAGTTGTAGAGATGAAGTGGATGAGTGTAATGTTCAAGAGTGACTCACTACCATTAATAAGTTAAGAAATTTCTTTTCCCAATTTCCCCAACCATGTTTGGTCAGTATCTCTTTACTGTTGACAATATAGAGGAGGATAACATATTCTTCATCTATAATTTCATCATTCAAATCAATCCTTCTAAGTATGTTTAATGAACCCTGAGAAGGAGTGGTTCAGTCCCATCATGTTCGACGATTCCAATGATGTTTGATGTTTTTACATGTGTAGCAAATGCATAGATAGAATTACCTTTTGTGTTTAGAGAGTTTGAAAAAAAGTGAAAAAAGAAAACTCCAAAATTTCCTTTTTATAAATTTAGTCTTTCGAAAAGGAACAAAATGATGCTTAGGAGAACCTTTCAGTCATTTTCAACTAAAGTGTTCCTTCTTTGTAAATAGTCTATCCCATTTCAAAAAAGGGTTAACATTATACTGGGAAAACATCTTTTCGTTTACTTTAACAAGTTAGAAAAGACAATTTCTCTACAATCTTTTATATTTTGGGATTCTGAAAAGAGATGAAAGATGACTCCTCCTAGAGGAATGAGTGATATAAAGGGTATCAAATTGTTTTGTTCATGATGGAATTTCTCAAAACACGTAAGGGTCAAGATGATGACAAATAAGACCGCTCATCATAGTTGTTCCCCTAGAAAGGGTAACACAACCAAGTGAAAGTGTATGATTGAACAAGAACATGGTGATGATGGAATGAGAAAACCAAGGTTCATATGGAAGAACTAGGCTGATAAAAAATAACAATCGTGAGAGGATAAGATGAGAATGGTTCCATTTTTACACAAGCTTGAAACAGAGAAAAAATGCACTTGAAATAAGTTTGCATGCCCCCAACATAATGACTCAGTTCAAGATACATGCCCCAAAGATTTATATCATTCACCTAAGTAGACTATTGTTGTTAACACCAAAAAAGCGTAAACGCATTTGTACAGTCCAAAATATGCCCAAAGTCATTGAGTAGAACGTACAGGAAAATATTTTCTAGTTGAATACATTATGAAAGTTAAAAAAAATAAATTCTCCTAAGGTGTTATGTGTAAAATTGGACTATGCGGCTTATCTAATGGAATAAATTAAAATTGCACAACCTTTCCTTCAAAAGTCTCGTGGTCAAAGAAGATTTTGACTTACAAAATTTGGGACCACTTCCCACACTTGAAAGATGATTCCCTGACATGTTCTAGTCAAGGACATCCAAATTTAAGTTGCCCTAATGATATGCAGCCCTCAAAGGAGTCCTCTTGTCCTACTCATAAGTCATTTTCATTCATGAACTGAGAGAGGGAAGAGAGATTTAAAAAATTCTATATAAACAGACCATTGGAGAACCTATTGATGGTGTTGGGGATACCAACATGTTAGGGGTTCTTCCTGGTAATAAGTCCCAACTAGATCTTAGACTGTTTGGAGTAGGATTCCCAACAATGGGTAGTATAGTGGTGCCTTGACTGTGGTAGCACACAAAGTTAAGTATGATAAATTTGTCGGAAGCAAGTGTGTGACCTTGGAGAGAGTTAAGTGAGATGCATGGGGGTTCTAAAACACAAAGGGAAAAAGGAAGTGTGTCCCTTAGAATCCTGTAACAGTACACAAACTGAAAGGAAAACATGAGTGGAATGAAATCATAGGCTAGAAGCAGAATTGTCCATAATCCAAAGTGACGAGTTAATACAACAACACATCTTCAACAAGGTTCATAAAATTGCATACAAAATAGTTCATACACAAATGTGTAAGTTAAATAACATACATTGCTAAAGTAACCATAATAGTCAAACTACAATAACAACATATGCATGAAAATGTGTTGGCTTAGTTATATTATTAAGTGAAAGTTCCATCCATACATATGCCATTGACAACCACTAGCCCCAATAGTGGAACATTATAGTCGACACCACCTTCTCCTCCAAAGAGATGTACTCACGCTATGTTGTGGAGAAGTCAAAGCTCGTCACAATATTCTCCAAGCCTTCTCTAATAAATGCCTAGCTAAAATCTTGGCTCCCAAAAACCTGTACTATAAGTTATGAGGTTCTATATATAAGAAAGGGTGCGATGACCGTTGAAATTCCCCTTTGACTCTGGGACTACCCTCATGAATCTTCACATTACATAGTGATTGTTCAAATTCCATTAATATGACTTGGAATTTCACTTAAAACATATTTACAATAATAGAATTTCCACATATACCCATGTGGGACAAAATAGGCTTGAGTGATCCTAAAAAGATAAACATCACTCGGGGTCTTGGGGAAAGACCAACTTAGTAACCTCCTTGAAGTGGTCTTTGGTGACAATCTGATACCGAGCCTAGTACTATGCTATCGTGTCCTCATACTATTTGGTGATGTCTTTATCAAAGTGGAATCTTGCCTCCATGGATTTCAGATATATGATTATGAAACCTCTATATAGCTCATCCTGAAGCATGCACGACATTGTCCTAAGTGTGGTTGGAAAGCCAATATACTTTTGCATGTTCTTTGTGCTTCGCTGCAAGTCATCACTGGTGACTTCATGCATCAACTACTATATGTACCCACCGACCTCTAGCATGACTTAGTTCTTCCCCATGGCTGTAGTGAGGGTTTTGATGGAAGGTATCATGTGCTTCCTCACAATGACATCCAAACTCCTATACAACCATGCATAGGAAGCCTCAACGTTGGTGATGAGTGGAGAGAACTACTCATAGTTGCATATCAACTTCTGAATCCATGCTTTTTCTAGCTCTGCCTGCAACTTCATCATCTTTTACAGGTAAAGAGGGCCCCCCCATGTACCTCATCCATTCCTATACATGTACAATGGCAGCGTGGATGTCTTTGCAATTTTGGGACATCTTCACACACTACTACTGAAAATCATATAGATGGACAACCGCTTTATGCATGGTGACAAATCTTTTATACAACATCCACATGATGATTTACAAATTTGGTATCTAGGAAAGTATTGCTTTCTTCGTTTATGCCATATCAGATTCTATACACTACTCTATTCTCTACCTAGCCTCTCGCAAGTCCTTCACCATCTGATCATTCTCTTCTATTAAGAACTTGACAATCAAAATTGTGGATTCTGCATAAGCTTGAGAAGCCTTGATCATGGCATTTGGATGTCTTCTAACATCTGATACAATCACCCTTTCCTCTATGTGTGTTGGTGATGTGTGATCATCCGGGAGCTTCTTTCTTTGTGCCTATACAGTCCTATGTTGTGACTTTTCGAATGAGATATTGTACACATCCATCTCCAAATCATCATCAAGAAAACAACATATTCTTGCTCACTCGAGACCAGTTGTGAGTCTAGATGTTGTAGAGACTGTGGTGTGACCTCATATGCTCTTTGTTGGGTAGCGCATCTCCCGTGTAATGATTTTGGGGCTTAAAGCCCACAATTTTGGGTAAGGGTATTGTTAAAGGCTCAACAAAGTGCATGGAGCATGAATTGTAATAAGTCAAGTCAAAGGGTAGTCCACCCTAAAATATTGTAATTTAATCTAGAAGGTGTCGGCCTACCTATGGTCTGTGGACCATGGGAATGTATAAATAGAGTGAGGCTCTAAGTGTAGAAGATAGATTTGGTTCATATCTTAAGTGTATGGGTTTCTAAAAGTAATATTCACTCTGAGTCTATAAGTCTAAATCATAGGTCGTTGTAGTAGAAGAGGCTCTGCAGCTGTGTGCTCAGAGGCCTAGTAGAGTCCACAGTTGTGTGCGTAGACCCTTGCGGTTGTGTGCGCAGGGTAGGAAGTGGATTGTAACTGGAAAAAACATTAATAAAGATAAGTGGGTTTTGGGATATCACATATATGTTGCTCTGTTTCTGTTTATGAATCTGCTTACAGTTTATGATTATACACATGTCTATTTATGTGAATGGTAAAGGAAAGCATTGGGCCCACTTAATTTAATTCAAGATATATAATACTAATAAGCATTGTAAAGGGTAAAGAACAATCATGCTCATCATCCAAGATGTGCGAAGGTAGTTGCATTGAACAGGAAGTTGCACGGAAGTAGCCCTTTGCATAGGATTGGTTCGTGAACATTCCATACTTCGTCCAAACATCCCTAGGGTGAAAAAACCTAGTTCCAGCACCCTCCCATACTACCTCGGGTGAGACCTCAATCTGCGCCACACAGACTCTTGCCGAAAGGGCTGGTAGTTTCGAGATTTGTTTGGCTAAAACAATTCTGAACTTGGGTTAGGCCCTAATAAGCCAACAAATGGTTTCGTTGTCGGGAATAGGATCTGCCTAAGGGATGTCTCATGTTGGAACATTGGAACCCTACGAAGAAGGAAATTAAAGATTGGTTGGATCAGAAGCTTCATAAGTTCATGATACAAGGAAAAAAAAAACCCCGCAAATATCTTAGGAGAGGTGGCTGGATCGCTACGTATATACGGAAGTCCATGAGATCTTCTTTGCGTCATTCTCTTTAGAGCTGTATGATTGGATCACGAGGTTAGTCGACAGCCAAGGAAGGTATAAGCCTGATAATCCAATAGTGTGGACTCCGGAGTTTGTGGCAGGCTAGAGGCATCAGAAGATAAGATCACGTGGGTTGTAGACCATTGGCTTGATTGGATAATAGGAGGGGCTATCATTGAATTTGTGATAGACATGATCGTAAGATACAGTGAAGGAGAAAGACGTTTTCTCAAGGGACCGCGAGGTAAGTACATCAAATATTTGAATACCTGGATTAAGATGCTGTTATGTGAAATATGAGTGATGAAAATACATTAATGAGTGGAACGACACAGAGAAAAACGGTCTACAAAGGTATCAAAGGGTTAGCAAATAGTCCTTTAATTTCACCTCCGCAAGCAAGCGAGGAAGAGCACACTTGGGTTTCTCCAAGGAGTGCAGTCAATTTGATAAGGCAACACATTCCACCATTACCATCCCCACTTACACGACCACTCACGTCACCTCCTTCACCTCCATCATTGCACACACAACCTCCACCAAACCCGCCGTTCAACATGGCAAGTGCGATCAAGCTTCCTGTATTAAGAGAAGTAGGGAACGAAGATCCATATCAGTTTTGGTTCGTAGTAAGAGCAGTGTGGGAAGCAAAAGGGGTTACAGATGACAAAATTAAGAAGGCCACATTGGCAAGCACACTGCAGGATCGCGCGCTAACATGGTATATCAAGCACTCAAATGATCACCCAAATGCAGGAATAACGGAGATCCAGATTGCATTGAACAAGGAATTTAGCTGACCGAAGTAAGAAACACAATCAATCATTAGATTTAAGGAGATCGTGATGCTTATAGGTGAAACCAACTCGGATCTGGATCAGAGGCTGAAAAGTATGATCTGCAAGGCTAATATGACACTGATAGATGCGCAGCACCGCGCACGGTTTGTGGTGTCTTTGACACCACACCAGAGGATGGAACCGTCACACCAAAAGCTCTCAGCGTAGG
>APFE030332710.1:0-16470 GCA_000404065.3 Pinus taeda
TTCCTTCTCCCCCATTCATGCCTAACTTTTACTCTTCAAAAAAATGATTGTACTTATCACATAATATCATAACTAAGTGAGATGACTTTCTCACCCATCGTTTACATGATTGTACCTACCTCCATGCCTGTTGATGTGACTACTAATGTCACACATTCATTTAATGGTTAAAATTAATATGTAAAATGGGTATTATACAATAATCATTACAACTAATTTTGAAAAAAAAACCAAGATTATAGAGATATGAATTTCTTTAAACATCCTTTCAATCTCCTCTTGTAAAATCATAATCCCTTATAACTACACCCTTATTCTTTATATAATTGATGATTTGTGTCATTTTATTATTTTCTATATTACATTATTATTCCTTAATTCATTACTAACTTATACCATTATTATACATTATCAATATGAGAATCAAGACTAGAATGTGTTATTCTTCATATAATTGATGATTTGTGTAATTTTATTATTTTCCATATTACAATATTATTCCTTCATTCATAACATATACCATTATTATACATTATTAATATGAGAATCAAAACTAGAATGAGTACAAAAATGAAAAACCCAATTAGTTCAAACGTTATCAATCAAATGATAGCTTGAAGTTAAATACTCCACATTTTTAATTCATTGTGTACTTATCAAATTTGAAAGATTTAAATCTGACATCTCGAAGAAAAGAATTATCTTACTAAATTTTATAGCATAATACTCTTATTATTTGCCCGCAATCCGTTATTTAATGCATTCTATTTTGTTTTTAAGCTTTTCTTTGCACTACTCCCATACACCATTATGTAGAAATTAAATAATATTTTATTTTAAGCTTTTCTTTGCACTACTCCTATACAACATTATGTAGAAATAAAATCATAATTTATAAATTCTTATATTAATAAGGATGTTTATTATTCCCTATCATTCATAATGTACATTGTTGATGGTGTGTTAAATGGTGGCTTTCATATTGGATGTTTTGGGCTTAATTCTTTTTATGGGAACTCATTTGGTATATATAATATATATAAGTTTTTTTGGCTAGATTACGAATTTTCAAAAAAAGTATAAAATAGGTCTGGTAAACAAGGATTTAATTATTTTAAGTATAGATGATGTAATAATTAATAGTGATTTATAATAATATATAAGTTGATATTTTTTCATGTTGTGAAATTCATCTATATATTTTACATTGGATATATTTAAAGTTTTAATTCTTTATATTATTAGATTGATTGTTAGAGCTTAATCCTAAAGACACTTATGGTTAATAAAGTGCTTTAGTGTTGGAAACCCAACTAATTGAGCTAACCCTCCTCGTGTTGGGTACTTGACTAATTGAGCTAACTCTTAAGGCACCACTTGTTAGCAATATGCTTTAGTGATGGGGACCAATTCAGCTAACCCTTGAGCTAGATTGTAAATATATATATATATATATATAATTATATATAAAGAATGAGTAAGATTAGGAGGACGATAAAAGGGCTTCTTTGGCATACATAATACACATTGTAGATCAAAGAGATTTGAATATTAAACCTCCTGGTACTAATATTTTATTTACATGACAAATACCAATTGAGTTAGATTGAGAAAAAAACAACTACATTAAATAATTTTTCATTTTAAAAAACCATAAATACACAAAATACACGCAAAATAAAATATTGAAATTATATTTACTTTACTATAACAATTATATACTCTAATTAGATAATTGGACAAACTTGACGAATAAATGTGTGAATATTAGTGAATTGTGTAAGGATATCATATTGGTTGAAAACTTTTCAACCAGAGGCACCATTTATATTCTTTTATTGGAGAAACTCGATCACGAAATGTGAATATTAGTGAATTGTGAAGTATATGATACGCGTTGAAAAATTTTCAACAACACGCACCATCTATATTCTTTTCTCATTGCTAATTGGCAGCTAGCAATCCATCGTTTATGAAAATGGCAAATCATCATAAATTGAACGAATGGTTACACGCAATGTAAAATAAAATGACAATCAAATATTTGTCTCCGTTTTCGGATAAGTACTCGTTTTTCACCGAAACACAAGTTCATATTTATTCAAAAATCAAACTATAATATCTCAACACCCTGCACTGCCATTTAAGAATTTCCTTTAACATAGTGAATATAACAGCTCTTAAATAGAAAATGCTCCCCTTACCCTAGACTTTTTTGTTGGAAGTCGAGGCCCCGACCCAACCGACTCGCAAAGTAAATGGCGCCCGACACGTCTATACATGCTACCCCAGTTGCGTTCTTTCCAAATACCTCCATTTATTGGTCACAGATATTTCGCCCAATCGGATTTGGAAACTAGGTTTCAGATAGACTAGACATCGCCTAATTTGGCATGTAGGCTCCGCTTTGAAACTGCTCTCCCATCTTTCTCCTATAAAGGAAGTGCACAATAGTTAATCGCTCACCTGCACCTCTTGTAACTATTTATATATCTGGTGCTGCATGCGTTTTCATTTAATAACAAAACAGCAACCGAGATTCAGAACAGTCAAGAAGAAATGGGTGTAATGAAGCATCTTTTGACAACCTTAGCCCTTATTCTAGTTACAGCGCTGCAAGTCGTTTACGGTTTGTACACCAATACAATTGATTTTATTTTCTGTTGGACTTGCTCATTGAAAATCTTTTCATTAGCTTGATTTTTGGTTTTCCATTAATAGGGTTTTAGTGTATAAGTTCTTAAAGTTGGAATTATTAATAAGCAGGAGGCATAGTATGCGAGAATCTTCCCCAGGAGGTTTGCGCGTTATCTGTGTCGTCTTATGGAGCACGTTGTGTGCTTGAGAAGTCCATCTCCAAGGATGGCACTGTGCTGTTTGAATGTCTGGTGAGTTTACACTATTTTCAAACAATTTTTGATGGTGATAAATGAAATTTTCTAAGCATTTTACTTGCAATCCATATTTACTGTATTGATTTATTGTGTTATTGATTTATTGATATTATTTATTAGGTTATTGACTCATTAGATATATATGCTCACTATTGGATTTAAACAAGTATATGTCCATTAGAAGCATATACTCTTGACAATGTTATTTACTATGCTCTTGACTCATTAGAAATTTAAAAAAGTACATTATTTGATAGTGCGCATATACGCTCGACCCATTGATATTATTTACTGTGCTTTTAACTCATTAGATGTATATGTTACTCTTAGATTTAAACAAATACATGTGGGCCTATACAACCTGGCCAAGATTTAAACAAATACATTATTTAGTAATAAGCATATACTCTTGACAACGTTATTTACTATGTTCTTAACTCATTAGAAATTTAAACAAGTAAATTATTTGATAGTGGGCATATACGCTCGAACCATTGATATTATTTACTGTGCTTTTAACTCATTAGATGTATATGTTACTCTTAGATTTAAAGAAATACATGTGGGCCTATACAACATGGCCAAGATTTAAACAAATACGTTATCCAATAATGATAGTGGCCATATACAACCAGGCCTATTAATAATTCAATAACGCCCTAAATGTTAGTTACCCATATAAACAAGTACATTATTGATAGTTACCCATATAAACAAATACATTATTCAACCATGATAGTGGGCTTATACACCCTAGAATATGGGTAGTTGATAAACAAATACATTATTCAATAATGATAATGGGCATATACAACCAGGCCAATTAATGGTTCAATAACACCCTAAATATTAGTTGCCCTAGAGTATTATGGGTAATTGATAGTATTCCATTAAATTTGGTAAATTTGTGCAGTCATCTGACGTTATTGCCGAGAAAATTAATGAATGGATAGAAACGGAAGAATGCAAGAATGCGTGTGGGATAGAGAGATTGGCCGTGGGAATGTCTTCAGATGCTCTGAGAGAAGGTCAATTTACGAGGAAACTATGCTCTCCAGATTGTTACTACAACTGTCCCAACATCCTCGACCTCTATTTCAATCTTGCTGCAGGGGAAGGTGATTATACTTGCAAAGTTTGTTATTATATTTTGAAGTTACCCCATGATTTATATATACATTGTGTATATGTTGTGCAGGCATATATTTGCCCCGCCTATGCGAGGCTCAGAGAAGCGGAGACCGGCGGATCATAAGCGAGGTTATATCTGAATCGTTATCAGGCATAGTGACCGAAGAATTTGCTCCTGCCCCCGCTCCCTCTTCCTCTGCTCCCACTCCCGCTCCCGCTCCCGGTTCACCTTCCATTCCCCCTCCTCCTCCCGCTTCCCCTCCTTGTGTTGGCTAATAGGGAGAACGTTATTCTACATTTACGCAACTCTTCAATAATCAGGTGCATATCTTCTTCAAGTCTGAAGTAAACAGCTCATTTCTTTATATTTCCTCCATGTGTAGCTATTGCTTTTACTTTCAATCAATTTCTAATCAGAAATCTTGTGCTTTATTTCTTCCGTGCAGCATGATGGTAGGCTGCAATAATTCTTTTAACGTCTGGCCTTTTAGTTGGCAAAATACTTATCAAAGAGCGAGGAGCCCAGAATTCTTAGAGATTACGTGGAGATTTGGGCTCTATTAAACAAATTCGAATCTCTATTATTGTATACAACTCTATGATCTGTTTGGGTTCTCTGAATATATTATTTAAATACTTATGAAGAGCAAGGAGCCCAGAATACTTAGAGATTACGTGGAGGTTTCGCTTCTAATAAACAAATTCGAATGTCTATGATTGTATACCACTCTATGATCTGTTTGGGTTCTCTGAATATATTATTTAGGTTTATATAAATAAAGTATTTTTCCGATACTTTTCATGAAATGTGTATACATTATGTATTATCATGCCCTTTTTTTCTGATTGTAGATCTGAGAAATATTTCAAATTCGGACTAATTTCACTCTTAAATATTTCAAAATGCGACTGACTTTTGATTTCCTTTACTCTTATTTATTACATCATGAAATATTTACTGTAGGTCTATTGGTGGTTAAATTTTACAGGTCATATTTAATTTTCTTAACTATCTAACAAATTTGAAATTTGAAATATTTTAGTGAGTGTAGTTTATTGTTTTAAATAATTAATTTGATGGGCTAGATAAAAACTTACGCATATCTATTTATGTGTGCATGATTGAGAGATATGCATTACACAATCTATATTTTGCTTTTTTAATTATTTAACATTTTTAAGATACGCAATTCATTATTGTTGTCAAGTTCATTTTTTAGAATGGTCAATTTGATGGTTGAGATGAAAATTTAGTGAGAATTAAAGATATTGATTTATATATGTGTGCATGATAGAAAAATATGTATCGTATATATATTAATTTTATAAATTATATATAATCAATTTCAAATTGTAATAAAGAAAATAAAACATTCATTACACAATTTTCTCAAAAAATTTCCAAAAATATGAATTATTGTGAAATTTTTTCATATTTTATAAATAAAACAAGTTAGGTATAAGATGAAACTCCAAGATATGCATATATTGCATGGTGCTTATAGTGTTTATAGATTCTGAAATAAATACAAGTGGTGTTCATAATATGATACTCATCACACTGATTGTTGGTCTTTAGGCATGTTAGAAAAAATTGTCTAGCCTAGGGACTAGAGTAATTATATTGAATGGACTTTTAGTTATTTAATAAAAATGATACAACTATTTTTTGTTTGATTTTTGAGAGTTTTTATGTAATTTGTTTAATGTTAATATGTTGATGGGTCTATTTTGTGGTTGGAAATGAAATCTTAGTGGAGAGTCACCATGCCTCATGTGGAGTCCATAAATTCATAATTGAATCTAAATTCATTATTGAACCTGAATAGGTTTGTGCTTTTCAAGCCTTAGGATATCAGCTAGAGAGATGCATCTTTACCTTTTAAACAATCATAATTTTGTTTGAAATAAATACCTCGTATATTATTATTGTTTTTTTCTTTATATTAGTATTGCTTGAAATATTTAGAATCCCCTAAAATCTATATTTAAAAGTAAATGTGGGTTCATATTTGTTGCATTGTTTATGAAGTCTCATCTCAATCCAATTAACTATGTTGAAATTTTCTCCTCTAATAGGTTTGAGCATGCTAATTGAGGGGTGTTTTTGAATATTTCATCATGATTTTCAAAAGCTTTGAAACTACATGAGTGACTTTACATAATTTCCCTAAATCACTAGCTAATTTTGGTGTAATAAACATGATTCATTAAGTTTTTTTATTTAATGTATAAATCAATAATTTTACTTGGTTTATTTTTGCTTCATGTGTAGAAATTCCCACCATAAATCAACATATTATGCAATATACTAGAACACAATACAAAATATACTTCTACAACACTTTGAGGAAGCTTAATCCAATTGAGCAAAATCAAGAGAACACATATAACTGAGAATGAGAAATCAATCACACATAACACAAAAGAAATACCTTGGGGGAAGCCTCAGCCTAAAATCCCAACTCTGTATTATCATACAAGTAAAAAATAGTCACAGAATTACACAAAGCCTTAGTTTGGAAGCCAACTAGCTCTCAGTATAATCCCTTTGCTGCTCATAGATAGTCAAAGGCCTCTCACAAGCCTTCTCCTCTACCCTCCAAGCCTCCTATTTACTTGCGCAGTTTTTCTTGGGGTCCAGTGCTTCCACACATGTGAATTCCCACCTCACACACCTCATCCTTATCTCTTTAATTGATGGATAAATTCCTCAATTAATGGAGAAACTATTTCATTTCCCCACATAAACTTCATGTTTGATTTTCCTTAACTAATTAACTCAAGATAAATTAATTAATTATTTCAAAAACATCTTCTAAGATCAAATTCGAATTTTACTTCACTATTTTAGTTCAGTGACTAACTAAAATAGGAATCCATTTTGAACTGCTAAAATAGCATTAGTATTTTTAGCACTTCCATTTTTCATTCCTTGTTGCTCAATCTAGCACTAGTACTAGAATTGCTATTTATAGCAGTGCTATTTCTAGCATTTCTTGTTGCCATTTTCAACACTCCCTCTCAACAAGAAAGGCTTCAATTCGAACTTGATCCTGAACCTTTGGAATGTTCTGCATGTAACACTTCTTCCAAGTGTGGACACTCGAACAACTCTAGAAACAAAAAAAACCCCTAACTGACCTCTCCGTTGGGTTAGAAACATACTCTGATGCTGAAGCTCCCTCTACCACTGACAAGTGCTCCCTAGGTAACCTCTGAGCAGTTGCAACACTCCATGCATCTCACACCATTGCACTCCTCTCTGTGTCATCCTGCACTGGTGCAACACTCCTGTGCTTCTCGCATTGCTGCAACTTGCTAGCTCTACACATTACTGGGACTCCTGCACTGTAGCTTTCTTTACTGCTCCATCTGGATCTGTCTGTACCCACTCAACCAGTCCTACTACTCCTCATCAGGGCTCCCGTAGAAAAGTTGAATCAAAGAGGTTGGGTACCTCAAGGATATTTCACCTATTCTAGCCTTCGTTGGACGATCACTCCACATCGCCCCACCTCCAACCTGGAGGCATGGATAAATGTGATCCCTCTACCCACTTGGATTGAAATTCCCCCCTACTAGAATTATTTGCGTGAGTGGATGCCCCCACTCGGTCTCCTCTTGGCTTTCCCAGTTGTGGTTGCTCCACAACCTCTTGAAGATGCTTCACCAATTGTGGCTCCTCCATAATCGTCTATGATGTCTCATGTGGTTGCATGTTGAGAGGTAATGTACTCTCCCTCTCAACCACCAAGTCTCCATCATTTTCCTTGCTCCTCAAGGCTTTGCATGCATCTTGAACATCAAGAGCATACAGGTTCTTGACTTGCGAACCGATCTGCTTCGCCTGTCCCATGATGATGTGTCTAAGGAAAACCTTTCCCTTACAGAAGACTACATCATAGCCTCTATCTTCCAGCATTGCAATTGACACCAAATTTTTCTTCAGTCCTAGTAGATACTTGACATCGGTCAAGTTAATGTGAGCTCCATGCTCCCTCTGAGAAAAACTGTGCCTACACTTGAGACACTATACTTTTTATCATTACCCATCACTATGAGTATTTGGGGATCTTTCTCCTCCAAAGTACTGAACAAACTCTTGTCACCAATCATGTGGAAAGAAGCTCCACTATCAAGAAACCAACCACTTCCCACCATGGACGAAACCATGCATGTGAGGAGTGTGAAATCCATCTCGAGCTATGAGGCTAATGCCTCACCTTCAGATCCTTCCTTCGATCCCATCTTGGATTTCCTTAGTGGACAATTTGTAGCAAAATGGCCCACTTCATGACAGCGAAAGCATCACACTTTCAATTTGTCAAACTTCTTCCTACCATGGGAAGAACTCGATTTGGGATGAGAATCCTTCTCCTTCCCTTTCTTCGCCTTACTCGCTAAGGCACAATTTTCTTCATCCTCCTTGGATGAAGAAGATCCATCTCTGGTGCTTCTTCTTATCTCCTCCTGCATAAGATCCGACCAAAGTCATTCTCAATATGGCAGTTTTTCTCTTCCATTAACCAAGTCTTGGTAGCTATGCCAACTCTTAGGAAGACCGAGGAGTGCAAGATTCACCATGTCATCATCAATGGTCATGATCCCCACACTTCCATGCTCATCCCTACAGATGGTGAACTTATTTAGATATGTAGAGATTGTGTCGCCCTTTTCACACTTGATCTTACGAAGCTTGTCTTTCAGTGCCATCTTCCTCTGATCACTATTGTTCTAATATAAATATTTCAATATTTTCCACATTGAAAACGGTGTCTCCTTCGCATGGAGGCTCGAGACAATGTGTTTTTGAACTCCCTCTAGGAGGATTCTCCTTGCTCTAGCCATACATTTCTTCCATTCCGCCAATTGAGTAGCATTCGTCGGCTTGGGGACATCTTGATCAATGAAGTCCTTTAGATTGTTATCCTCTAATACTGCCTTCATGTGATCCTTCTAGGCTATATAATTCAGGATGCCATCAAGGGCATACTCAAGTCTTAAACCATTAAACGCCATTGCTGAAATTGAGATGTGATAAGAACTCAGTTTCTATATTCAGGAACTACAAAATTTGAACTTCTCCTTCTAGTATATTCTTCTTCGCCTTGATCACCTTCGCTCTAATACCATGTAGAAACTCCCAATGTAGATCAATAGATTATGCAATATACTAAAGCACAATACAAGATCTACTTCTACAACACTTTGCGGAATCTTAATCGAATTGAGCAAGATCAAGAGAACACATATAACTCAGAATGAAAATCACACATAACACAAAAGAAATAACCTGGGGAAAGCCTCAACCTAGAACCCCAACTCTGTATTATCATACAAGTGGAAAACAGTCACAGAATTACACAAAGCCTTAGCTTGGAAGCCAACCAGATCTCAGTATAATCCCTCTACTGCTCATAAACAGTCAAAGGCCTCTCAGAAACCTTCTCATCTTCCCTCCAAGCCTCCTATTTCCTTGCGCAGTTTTTCTTGGGGTCCAGTGCTTCCACACATGTGAATTCTCACCTCACACTGCTCACATGGCCCAGTAGTAATTGCACAATCCTGAAGGAGATAAATCCTTCTCCATAGATGATTTTCCTTTATAGGAAAAATCCATCTAATTGATAGTACATTTTCCCTCCTCTGATCTCAATTGGGTCTCTGTCTGTCTGAACTGACATGCATGGGTTATTTATGAGAGAATATTCAGTTATCTGAAGTGTAGCAGTTACATACATGCAAGAATTAACTAACTAAACTCACAATTAATTCAACAAATTATTTGAATTAATCTAACTAGACTTGAATCAGTTAACTAAGTCAACTAATTACAACTCAATGCTACAACTCATCCTTATCTCTTTATCTGGTGGATAAATTCCTCAATTAATGGAGAAACTATTGCATGTCCCCACATAGACTTCATGTGTGATTTTTATTAACTATTTAACTCAAGGTGAATTAATTAATTATTTTACAAACAGCTGCTAAGATCAAATTCAAATTTTACTTCACTATTTTAGTTCAAGGACTAACTAAAATAGGAATCCATCCTGAACTGCTATAAATAGCAATGCTATTTTTAACACTTCCATTTTTCATTCCTTGTTGCTCAATCCAACACTAGTACCAAAACTGCGATTTATAGTAGTGCTATTTTTAGCACTTCTATTTTTAGCATTTCTTGTTTCCATTTTCAACATCATGGTCAAGCTAAAATTAATAAGATACAACACAAGAGTTATATCAACAAATAAATTGCTATAGTAAAAAACTAAGAAAATAAATATAATAATAGCATTTTAATGATGGACAAAAATACATGTGAAATGTCATTTCAAAGTTAGTTTTAGAAATAAGTCCATAAATAAATATAATAATAACATTTCAATGATGGGCATAAATAAATGTGAAATGTCATTTGAAAGTTAGTTTTAAAAAGAAGCACATCATAAAAAAATTACTTGACTGGTAGGAGTGCTTGCCACATTTATACCTTGGTGTTGAGCCCCTTCTTTGTATTTTAGATGTAATGATATGACTTACAACATACTTTCTATTATTGGTTTGTGAACATATTTCAAATATTTTGCATTGTTAACTCTCTCCTTTCCATTTTATATAATGCTCCAAATGAAGCAATATTAAATATCAATATGCTAATTTGAAGATCAAGATAGATGTCATTGTTATTATCACATTGAGTTGTAATAGGCTTATGAATTAGCTTTACATTTGAACAATTTTCCATAAGTCATATGGCCTCTTTACAAGCATGAATCATTATCATATACTCTGCCTCTGTAGTGGAAAAAAACCTACCATACATTTTCACTTTCTCATTCAACTTATCTCTCTACCAAACAATCAAAACACATGATATCACACATAAAATATTCTTCTATTTACATCTCCAAAGCAATCAAAGTCCACATGTAACACCCTCCTCCCACACTTATAAAAGTTCACTAATCCACTGGGGTAAATATGTGACGAAGGGTTACTATGATATGACTCAACCTCCTACGTACAGTTAAGGAAGTGGACTTGAAGAAATCAAACCAAACTAACTTCCCTCATGTGCTACAGGACCCCCAAGGGCTAAACCACCATTCCAGGTGCTCAAACCCCGAGAAAGCCTACAAAGGAGTGATTATAGTCCTTACACCTAGTTGTATGCCCATGACCGCGAGATTTGAGCCACTTTTTCATGGCTAGTCTCCAGACCACTACCTAGAACTTAATAAAACTTTCCATTTCAATGAATAACACCAGGACAAATCCATCAATACAAAACTCAGACAAGAAATTGACCTAGAAAGCCCTAACCATAACAAACATTTCATCAAACACATCATGGTCATGTAACTTAAAGGTCATATTTACATATCTGAACATATGGATCTCATACTTATCTGGGAACTTGTTGTGGTAAAAACACAACCCCCATTATTGATGTGTTCATTTCAAATAATGGGGACTCTTTCTATAAAATTTTTTGGCTAATCACCTTTTAGGATTTTATTTACATGATTATCCTACGCTTTTCTTCATTTTTCATTTTCTTTGGATTCCTGTTTTGATTGCTTTGTTAAAATCGATTTTTAATAAGCTTCCCATTGATGCATGTTTTACTTCATTTGGTCCACTGGTTTGAAAATGGTACTCCTTTGAAGTCCTATCATTTATCTAGTCTGGGTTAAAAATGGTATTTTTATTCTTTTTATTTATTTTCAAAGTGGTTGTAGTTTAGATAGGCAAGCTAGGCTTTAGATAAATTCATAACTTAACTAGACATCATTAAAATAAAACCAAAATAAAAAAAACTGATATTTAACATTAAATTCAAAATGAATTAAATAATTATTATAAAAAATATAATTAATTTATATTAAAAATTAAAACTTAATATACTATAATATATATAGAAAAATTTTTTACATCGCAAAATATCGAATACATCGCAAGTTTTTTATAAACATGCGGATCTAAAAAATCCGACCCAACGTTTCTCGCGATAATGCGATGGCTTGAAAGCTAAGACATTAACCAAGGTTTTATAGAGCTGATTTATTGTTTTAGTTTCAAACTCCAAAACATAAGTGAGTGGAATAGAGAGAAATAAAGAGGAGATAGTGTAAAAGTAGGTACTTTATGTTGTTTTATTAGTTTATTATTAATTAATTAAATAATTAATTTATATTAATTAATTAAATAAATTAAAGTAAACTTAAATATTATTTAGATTAAATATATAGTTTAACTTAGTAGATTAATATAATGAATAATAATGTTAATTAATAGTTTAGTTATAATTAACAAAATTTAGGATTTTAATTAATTAAGTAGAAATCAATTTAGGATGAGATTTTAATAAAGATTCTGATTTGATAGCCTCGAGACCTAGAACACGAAAATGCTTATTAGAAAAAACATTTCTCGCAAAGTCTTATTGCAAATTTTTAAAAGCCTTAACATTTGACAACCCAAAATGCAATATGCGATAAGGGAAAATGTGATGTGTTAAAAGATGTTAATACAAAGTTTTTCACCCCTTATGCCTCCCACACCTCCACCTCACTCACCCTCACGTAACCCTCACCTCACACTCCACTCACCATATCCCTCCATAATCTCACGTGTATGAATTAATGGATTCAAATTGATTTCAATGGTTTGTAAAATAATTTTTATATTTTTATATATAAATGAGAGAGAGGTTAACAATTATAATATTATCATAATTTAATAATTTTGAATATAATTTTGGAATTATAAATTAATTATATTTAAAATTAAACTTTCAAATCAGATTTTGTATCATAACCTTAATTTGTAAAACTTCATTA
Organism: Pinus taeda; assembly: GCA_000404065.3. NCBI lineage: Eukaryota > Viridiplantae > Streptophyta > Pinopsida > Pinales > Pinaceae > Pinus > Pinus taeda. The sequence goes on from APFE030332710.1 coordinate 12,881, forward strand.
AAATTGAAATTAGAATGAAATTAATTAGACATTAAACTAATATATAAAGTAGTAATAATAATTTAGAAATTAATATAAATAATCAGAATTTTTAATTTAGGATTAAATTGCTAATTAAAAATTCTGATTTTTAGCCCAGCAACAGAATTTCTAGATTTATGCCATATTTAACTCATCAACTTTGGAAGCTCATAGAATGAGTTTTACTTGGCCAAATGAGGCCCATGATGTCTCATTGGAAAAATAAAATCAAGGAGAACATTTTTGAGGACGTTTCACTAATAGATTTGGTCATTAATTAGGTCAAAAATCATGCAGAAGACCAAGCTCTGAATTTCTAAAAACAAAATCAATTTTCTGAGTCATTTTCTGCATTTTCGTTTGTCCAAACCTCTTCTAATTGCAGATCCATTTGTCAATAATATCCTTGGTCAGTTAAACCATCCCAGGCATCAATAGAGAGCTTATATTTTATTTTCAATTATTTATTTAAATAGAATTTGATTGGATTTGTTTTAAATGCCAGAAATGATATTTTGTTTTTATTCATTGCATTTTAATTTAGTTTGATTTCTTCTTGCAGGAAAACAGTAGAAAAGATTTGGAGAAAAAGATATCAATCAATGAGAATGCTCCAGCAATTAAAGATTGAAATTTTGAGCGAATAAAATTGGATTGAACATATTTCTCTTCAACAAACTCTCCTCTCAAGAATTCCTTTGCAAATATTATAAATAACAGATTGTAGAATGTAATAAGAAGCTGCTCTCCTCTGCAATTCTGGAATTCTAAAAGCACTTTTGTAATAGGGATTTAGAGTTGTAGGTGGGAGGAGTGGAATCTTAGATCTGGAGATTATTGAGGTTTCTCTTTTCCATCCTAAGTTATGTATAATGAACAGAGTTTTTACTATTGTAGCTCTGCTTTTGAATGCAGAAGTCGAGGCATTGTAAATGACTATTAGAGACCGAAGCTGGAGAAATGGATTAATAAACTGGTATTTCGAATAATATTGTTTTAAATGTTGGTTTCATTTTATGATAACAAAAATGTGTCAATTTACTTACATATTTGTGCACTTTTGTCAGTATGGGTAATTTGCCTCTACTTTATGTTGTTATTTATCTCTGCTCTTATGGGATGAATTCTGATTTCTAAGTAACTATTTACTCATAAATCTGCCTTTTAATATTGGATTAATAAATAGTGATATGTTGTGAACTTCTTCCGCATATTATTGTCTAAGAATTCAAGTTACTGATTAAATGATCAAAATCATTTTGTGAACTTCTTCCTGAGTGTTGTTGATTGATTATTTTAGTTAAAAGGTCTTAATAGGATGTGTTTGGTATCCATAATGTCAGTTAATTGAACTATTTCATTAATTTGATATTCATTATAAATCAGACATTTAAATCTCAATATTCTAAAGACTTGCTCTTGGTTAGGTTAGATCTATATATGCCTAATTGAGATAGGATTAAGATAGTTTCTTCAGCTTGCATCTTAGAACAAGTTTGCATTTAGAGTAAATTTTGCATTCTTTTAAGTCCTCTTCCCAAAGAGGCAAACTTTAGTAGTGGATTGGCTGAGCCCTAAATCAGCTTAAGGATCAGTTTCTTGCCTGATCAACAAGAAGGACGATCTGATGTCTCTTTTCCATTGGTGAATGAAAGTCATATTTTAAAGCCATTGAAGATTGAGAGAAGGTAACTGGACCTAGTTGAACCAGTTGGAACCACCATTCCAAAAGGAAAAGGAGTTGCTTTAAGGTCCAGACTGGGTGGCCATCCCCCATGTTGTTGCAGTGATTTTCGAGGCTTCAACAAAACCGTAAAAAAGGACTAATACCCTCTCAAAATAAGTGCAATAACATTTTTTAGCGCATGCATTCATCAACCTTTCATATATTCATTAAACATGTCAAGAGCCATAAACAATATACATCATATAACCAACATATATCCAGCTAATAACCAACATATAAATCATGGAAACTCAACCACAATATTACCATCATAATAAGTATATATGCTCATAGACCACAATAGGGAAATACCTCACGTTAACACATGAATATACCAACCAAATCAAGGACTTCCATGTACCACCTGACCATAGATTGGACTGAAAAATCATTTTTTTCAGCCAATCACTCTCGCGCCATATTCCAAGCATGAATGTGGGATCTCAAGGAATAACCAAACCAAGGTTTCTAAAGGCCAAATCGTGTCAACCCTCAACCAGTGATTCCACCTCATAGTCAGATATCACTAACCATCACCCTATTGGTCTTTACTAAAGTTGTCTAGGGCTCTAGAGCATTTGTTCCAACCTAACTCTAGGACTAGTAACTCAACCCACAACTGCCATAGGGCTTCATAGCATGTGTCCAACTAAGGCTTTAGGACTAGTAACTCAACCCACCAAGGGCTCCATAATGTTTTTCCAAGCAAGGCTTCTAGAGCTAGTAACTCAGCTGAAGCTGTTCTAGGGCTTCCAGAGCATTTGTCCAACCAAGGCTTCAAGAACTAATAACTAAACCCACAACCATAAGGAACATGAGAACCAATCAGGAAACAAAAGGTAAACCCACTAAGACCATAGCTATCCAGGAAATGGAAATGCTAGGAAAAACCACTATCAATCGAGGAAATCCTCCATGCCAATGACAACTCATAACCATGAAACCACATGCATGTACCATGCATGCCAAAACTTGCAAGGAATCCCATTGTAGCTGCTTATCCCACTGTCTTTTTGCACTCTCCTACTTTTCCTTTACCTTCTTTCACCAAATCCAAAGTATGCCACAATGCTCCAATAAAATTTAAGTGTGCAAGAGTATGAGAGAGAGAATAGAGAAACGACTCCAAAACTGAAATGCAAGGATAATTTTAGGGGCGAATGTTCGCCCTTTGGCGAAATTAAGGGGTTTTAAATTTTTAGTGGGCGAATATTTTGTATCATAGTACATTTTTACAAATCACCTCAAATAGCCCACCTTATTTTAAGGGAGAGGGTAAAAAAGGTAAATTTAGCCCTTGAAATTAGGAGTTACAACCTTCCATTCGCCCATTTTCAAGAATAGGTTTTATTTAAGTGAATCCATTCGCCCATTTTCAAGAATAGGTTTTATTTAAGTGAATCCTATGGGCCAAATAACCATATTTATAAAAGAGGTATGATAAATTAATAAAAATATAAATAAATGAGAGGTATGGTAAATAAATAAAACATTTTTTACATTTACTCCATAAGTCACCTTATATACATGCAACGGTGTAAACAAATAAAAATATAAATAAAGTGGAGGTATGGTAATAAATAAAACCTCTTTTTATACTTACTCAAAAAGTATGGTAAATAAATAAAAATATAAATAAACTAGACATATGGTAAATAAATAAAACATCTTTTTATATTTAGTCCATAACCCTCAGTTCTATTTATGAAGGCTCAAGAAAGAGGTTTTATTTAAGTGAATCCTATGGGCCAAATACCATATTTGTAAAAGAGGTATGGTAAATTAATAAAAATATAAATAAACGAGAGGTATGGTAAACACATAAAACATTTTTTTATATTTA
>APFE030332720.1:0-11422 GCA_000404065.3 Pinus taeda
GCAATCGGAGAGGGCTCTCTCCTTATGATTCAACTTTTGTTGATGATTTTAGGCTAACTTTCTGGCTTCAAGGGAGTGTTGTTTGTGATTGGATGGAAGGTAGGATTCTTGAACAAAGAGGAAAGGTAAGGTGTGATAAGTTTCGAACCATTGGGAATGGAGTCACAGATTGAGGCTTGCGAGCGTTTTCTTGGTCACAAGGGGATACGGAGCGGGATAGCCACACAGGATACAATTATTAGTCTGCTGAAAGTATGGAATGAACATCAGGGATGAAAGGCAAAGGAGAATCATTTCATCATGCTGAAGAAGAGGAGAAATGGATGAATGGGATCCAGGAGCAATTAAGAATTCCTAAGCATGCACTCATATGTGAAAGAAACAGCGTAAACAAGATCATTTAAGTATACATGCTCATAACTATTTCTGAAGAAAACATCGAGAAATGCAGAAATTGAACTTAAGGTGTAATGAAACAAATCTTAAGCTATTCTTTTTTTCTGCAATATAGAAGGCGGAACGGTGGTAAAAATCATAAAAGTAAACAGAGGAGAGAAACACTTATTGGATCATGTAGAGACACAGGAATTCCGTAATCATTCCTCGGCCAAGAGAAAACATCAAGTAGTTTCGCAACCTATGCTTTCAGCAATCTTTGATTATGGAAATTATGACAGTTGCAGTGCGAGTCTCTGCTCGGAGAAAATGCTGGAAAGAAGACTGACCAACTACTACTGCCAACCAACCAACCCCCCACAACATTGTTCAGGGTGGTATTTATAAGCAAAATATCGGAAAGACATCATTACAACCGACCTAAAAAGGTCTGCTAGAAAACTCTTCAAAAATCTAAGTGTCGCTGGAATTAAATGCAAGTAAATCTTTTTGGCTGTGCTAGGGGCAGCTGAATCAGAAAAGGTGACAATGTGGCCCTTGGGGGCTAGATGTGGTGCTGCTGGAATGATTGTGCTTTGGGAATTGCAGTTTTTCTCTAGTGTGAGTTGAATGCGCAATAATTATGATTTGAGAGCTTCAAGTAGCTTCGCTCTCTTTCTATGAATCTGCCGGAAGATATTAAATGTTCTCTTGCTTCGGGCCGCTGCTCAAGATTTTCACTGATACTCTTTGCCACTACATTGATGGCTTCCGCCGTCGACTGATACTCTTTGACACGCTTGATGCCTGATGATTTGATCTGATACTCTTTAAACTCTGTCATTGATCTGCTGCTGTCTTTAAATCGGATCATTTTGGCGCAATCGGGCGATTTTCGGGCTTTTCGGCGCACAAGGGGCTAAGAAATCAAAATATTCCCCGAATATTCCTCGAAACGGCGTATTTCCCGTAGCGATGCGCGATTAGTGCTAATCGCGCATCGAAAACTGCCTCTGTTTCTTTTTCTGGAGCTCCGAAGTGCGATTTTTCTTCCTGTGCGAAGTTTCAGCTTTCTGGCTGCTGACGTCAGCATGACTTCGGCTGTACGGCGGATGACGTCAGCTGTGGTGGGTCCCTGGTACAGAATGACATGGTGAGGTGCTGATGTAGGAGGTAATGCGGTGAACTAGCTCCAATGTGATCGCAATATCGCATCGGCGGGGAAGGAGGGTGCTTGAGTTGGGCATTTGGCGCTTGCGACCGCCGATCGCCGATATCGCGATATCGCGTCGAGTGGTGCCGGATGGGTCATAACTTGCATGGAGGGGAAAGTGCGATCTTGCGATGCGATCTGGCTTTTAAGGTTCTGCAGAGTGTAAGGTTTTGGGCGGAAAGAGCAAGTAGGTGGGTGCGAAGGGCATTTTGAGGTTTCGGAAGGGGTCCGATCACTTGAGAGGGATTTTATACTCTGGAAGGATTCCATTGTATCTGGGAGATGGTTTGGAGGTCAATGGTTCTTGCTTAGTTTCTGGTAAACAGAGCAATTCTCGGGGGTACTTATGGTTATTTTTCAACCAGGGGGAGGGATATTACGTAAGGGAAAATTACTTTATATTAGTAGGGGGGACGGGAAGAAATAGGGAGCTAAATAATAATGTTAGTGGTTAATATGGAGGTGGTAAGAAAGCGCTAAGTTCAGGAGAGCTTAGGCTGCTACAAGGGGGTAGGACCATTCTTTCGGGAAAGTATGGAACAACTTTGAGTGAAGCAGATCTTCACTCAAGCTAGTGTTATGAAAATGATGAAAATTGAGAGGTTTCAAGCAGATCTTGACCTCTTTTGGGGAAGTTAGTTAATGATTGGGGAAAGCAGAGAAGGGGAATTAGTTATACCTCTTTTGAGCTTCTCACACAAAAGTTCTTGTTGACTGTGTCCTAAATGAGATGACACCTGAAAGTCTGGAACTGATCAACAACTAGGATTCAGCAACCTCAGAACTGCCTACCCAGCCTACTTACCTAGCATTTTTTCTTCTTTTGATTTGGGTGCACTTAGACTTGCAAACACATCATTCATTTTTTCTTTTGATGCTTTCCTATCTACATACTACCCTTATTTCTTCCGAGGGCCCAAATTAAGCTGTTGGGCTCCTCTGCTTCTCTACCTATCTAAGAATATGCCAAGATTAAACTGTTTGGACAGACCTGCATTCTCTACATTCTAAAACAGGAAATTTAAACTTAGGGAGACCAAGATTAGGCTGTTTGGACCTCCCTTTAACTAAAACATTGGCGATACCGGGATAAATTTACAAAATTTGGAAGGCAATTGAATGAACTTGAAGTAGCCTTCTTTGTTTGGAGACTGTTTAAGAAAATATGGAGCATTGCAGCAAGCAAAGTACGACATATTTGGCCTGTGAAATTTCAATCATGAAATATGAATACCCTGCTGCAGCAGGAAGCTAACAGTGGCTCCACTTGGGGATGGCTTCTCCTTGCGAGAAGTCAAGAACAGCAGGTCAGAACGCCTTGATCTTTAGTTGTTGCTGTCTTTTGCAAAGCGCCGCCTGCTTTCTTCTGCTTGCTTTAGTATTATAAACTCTAAGGAAAAGACAAAAAATGATATACACAACTATGTACAAACCAATCACCCTCTGCCTTTTCAAGGAGGAGGATCATTGTAGTGCTTCAACATCCAGCCATTGACCGGGCCTTCTTCGGCTGTGCTGTCATCAAGAGATTTGAGAAAGTAGGTGTTATTGCCTTGCACAGCACTGATAATGTATGGACCTTTCCACAAAAAATCGAATTTTGCGTGTTTGCCCTTGTCTTCTCTTCGTGCATCCCATCTTAGAACTTTGCTGCCCACCCAGAAATCCTCTGCTTTAGTCTTCTTATCAAAAATTTTCTTGAGTTTTTCCTGTAGAGCCTGAGCTCTGTTGAAAACTTCTTCTCTGGTTTGTTGAAGGTGAATAGTCTGATTAATTCTTCTTTGCATGTCATTTGGTTCAGCCTGAATTTCCTACAACAGTTTGATAGTAGGTATGCCCAAGGATGAAGGAAACTTGGCTTCCATGCCATATACAAGTTCATAGGGGCTCATCCCAATGGATTTTTTGGTGGACAGTCGGTCTGCCCATAGGGCATTGGTGAGCTTTTTGTGCCAGTTCTTTTTGTTTTCTTTTAGCAGCTTCTTTATGATATTGATGAGGCTCTTGTTGGAAGACTCAGCCAAGCCATTCCCTTGCGGGTAATTAGCTGTGGAGCGACCTAAGGTAATGTGGTATTTGTGGCAAAAGTTAATGATTTTTTTGGATTTGAAAGCAGCAGCATTGACGGTAATGATTTTCTCCGGGCAGCCAAACCTAGAAAGGATGTTGCTCTCAAGAAGTTGGATAATGGTGGAGTCACTGGCTTGTCTACATGGGATGGCTTCAATCCATTTGGTGAAATAGTCGGTGGCTGTTAGAATCCATTTGTGTTGGCATGAGGAAGAGGGATGGATTTCTCCAATGAAGTCAAGACCCCATTGTTGAAAAGGTTTCTCGGTTGAAATGGGCTTTAGGGGCAAGGGCAATAGCTTTCTCTTTCCTTCAAAGATTTGGCATTTGTGGCATGAGGCAGTAAAGCTTTTCATATCTGCAAATAAAGAAGGCCAGTAATAACCAGCTCGTAAGATCTTGTCCGCCGTGGATTTCCAATATAAGTGTCCTCTGTAGTCACCTGCATGGAATTCTTTCATGACGCTGTTAGTTTCATCTATAGTTAAACATTTAAGCAAAATACCTTCATAATTTTTCCAAAACAAAGCACCATCTATGACACGGAAATTTGATGATTTCATCCTTGAAAATCTTTTCTTGGTTCTGGACAATCCTGGGGGAGCACACAGGTTCAACTATACATAGCAAATATCATCGTACCAAGGGGACTGTATAAAGGTTTCACTGATCTGTGGAGTCGCCAGCTCCGATTCATCGTCCATTTGATTAATGTCTAACGCTTGGAAGTTTGTTTCAGACATTAGCTTGGCTAGCCGTTGTCCTTTTATAAGCTTGGTGGGCCTTATCTCAATGTCGTATTCAAGGATGCTAGCAATCCATTTGCCTCTTCTGCCTTCCAGTCCCTCTTGAGTTATTATATCCTTCATAACAGCATTAGGGACATAGGCGATCACATGGGAGTACAGGATGTAAATTCTAAAGTCTTTGATGGCTTTGACCAGGGCGTAGGCTTGTTTTTTCATAATCTGAAATTTTAGGGGTGCGTCTCTCAATGCTCGGCTGAAGTAAGCGATTGGTTTCTCGTTACCCTGACCATCTTTCTGCAGAAGGACTGCGGCTATGGTGTGTTCTGATGTGAAGGAGAAAATGATAAAGTCTCTGTCAAATTGAGGACTGGTGAGGACAGGTGTTTGAGTTAGGGCAGTTTTTATACTCTCGAAAGCTTGCTTGGCCTCAAGAGACCATCTTACCTTGGCGTCCTTTTTTAGCATGTTGCTTAATAGCCTTACTAGCTCGGCTAAATTTTGGATAAACCTCCTCAGGAAGTTGATCTTTCCGAGAAATGCTTGCAATTCTTTTGTGTTTCTTGGGTAAGGGATTTGGAGGATAGCTTGAATTCTTTCTGGGTCGATTCTGATCCCATCTTTTGATATTATATGCCCTAAAAGCTTGCCTTCCTCCAGGGCCAACAGAGACTTCTTAGGGTTCAAGGAAATGTCGTATTTCCTGCATGTGATGAAAATTTGCCTTAAGTGCTTAAGGTGCTCTTGATCGGATTTCGAAAATGGGGTCAGGTCATCCAAGTAAACTACGAGGAAATCGTGTATCTCCTTGGAAAAAGCAATATCCATTGCCCTTTGAAAGGTAGCACCAGCGTTTTTCAGCCCAAAAGGCATGTTAACATATTTGAACGTCCCCCAAGGTGTGGTAAAAGTTGTTTTGTCCTGATCGTCTGGGTGAACGAGGATTTGATTAAATCCTGAGAATCTGTCTAGTAGGGAGATCCTAGAGGAACCCACTACTCTTTGCAAGATATGATCCATTTTGGGTAACGGGTAGTGGTCTTTTAGAGAGACCTGATTTAGATTTCTCAAATCTACACACAGTCTTATTTCTCCTGTTTTCTTTCTGGTGGGAACTAAGTTAGACACCCATTCAGAGAATCTGATGGGCGCAATGATACCTGCTTCAAACATTCTTTTAATCTCTTTTTCAATCAAAGGAAGAAGCATGGGGTTGATTCTTCTGAGTTTTTGTTTGAACGGTTTCTAATTTGGCTTTAGGGGAATGGTATGTTGGATTACTGAAGTGTCATAGGACTTTAAGTCCTCATAACTCCAGGCAAATACATCTTGAAATTCTTTGAACAGATCCACATATTTCGATTTTTGGCTAGGAGGCATATTTTTGGATAGTTTAATCATTCTGGGATGTTCTGTTGTTCCTATGTTGTGTTCTTCTATGTCGGCATTCAAAGGTTCCATCTTTGGTTTTTTGGCCACATCATTGTCATCAAACATGTCTTCCAGTGTAGTAAGGCCGGCAGGCAGAACGTTTCCTTTTAGGTCAATAAACTCGTCTTTTATTTCGGCTGCCTTACGTGAACAAAGCTGTTTCAGTTGGCCTATGTTTGTAGTGTCAAAAATAGTTGGACTTAGTATTTGTTTAGACGTGGTAGCTGTTAGGGTCAGGTAGTTGTCTTCTGCTGACTGTTGTGATTCGGCTATCGCATCCATGTCAATGTTTATGTTAGAGAATTCGTCCTCTAGAGTCAAAAAATTGTTAATTTGGGCATCATCTTGGAACACCTGCCAATTCTCGACATTGTTAGGGATTGAAGGCCTATGCTTTATTTCAGTAGTGAAGTGGTGACTCGGTCCAAAGGAAAGCCTACATGTGCTAGCGAAGGTGGCTAGGCTATGGGCATGAATGTTATGGTCTCGTGCAATTTTGGCCAGCTCAAAATCACTGAAGGCGCTAAGCAATTCGCTGACAGCGGCTCTGTAAGCTCTCATTCTACTATCATTAGCGACAAAGTTTCCCTTTATATGTTGTATGATTAGATCCGAATCACCTAGGATGGAAATGGTGGTAGCTCCCAGGTTTTTGAGCAACTTAAGACCTAAGAGGAGAGCTTCATACTCCGCCATATTGTTTGTACATCTAAAATTGAGCCTATAGGCATGGCCTTGTGCGTGATTCTCGTGAATATTGTAAATCCACACTCCAACCCCTGCTCCTAACTTGTTACTGCACCATCAAACTCTAAATACCAGGTGGTTTGTCGTTCGAGGTGTGTATCGAGAATTCTAGCGGTATGTGGAGCGAATGAGCTGATGATTTCTGTTTCGGGATTTTCTTTTTGCCCTACGTCGGTCACCTTGGCTGTTGGGACAATTTCATGGGTATTGGCCACTGATCTCTCGTTGACATTGGTTCCTTGCTCCAAAGAGGAGGGCCTGTTGTGAGTTGGAGGGCTAGTGTCATCATTAAACAAAATAAAAGAATCCATATCAGAATGGATTGAGTATATTGGAAAATTTTGGGGTTTCTCCTCGCTACTTACCACATACTTCATTAATGTTTCTCTGTAAAGTCTCTTTGGTTGCCCAAAGACCGATATGGTGGCGTAAGAGAGGTTGAGTTGAAGGGATCCTTGCAATTTAGCTCCCCACAATCTGGATAGCAACATGCCATATTTTGTGGGAATGTCAGCAACTACTACGTCCATTAAGATTGTCTTGTTGGGAAATTGGACTAGGGAGACACAAAGGTCTTTGATTAGGCCTAGACATTTGACCTAACACGAATCAAACGAATATAGATCTTTATAGGGTCTGGTGACATCGAGATTTAACCTTTCCATTACAGCTTTGGGCATGAGGTTATGTGAGGCGCCTGAGTCAAACATAGCATTGTGCAATATCTTATCATGTATGTGCAGGCTGACATAGAAAGGTGGAACAGGTTCGTATGTTGTTTTTCCGTCAACTTCTGACCCGAACAGTAGTTCAGGAGTGTCATCTAGAATGTTCACATCATCCCTAACTTCCGGAAATTGAAGTGATTTTTGAATTTGTCATCTATATACATCATGCTTAGCCAGTTCTGAGAGGGGAATGGAGATCTTGAGTTTTCCAATTTCTGTTTCTAAACTGAATGGTTTTTCCACTGGGTTTCGGGCATTGACACTGGTACTGGTGAACTTTTTTTTTCAGGCATACTCTCTGTATTTTCTTTTGGAGCATCCGTATCACGGTGTATGACTATATGTGGTATATCTGTTCTGGGAAGATTTTCGGGAATGCTCTTCAGATCTTTTTCCGGATGGGAGGTAGGCAGAGGCTGCTCAATAGAACCATGTGTATCTGTTACATCTTCCACAATAACCTGATGAGGATTTGGGATATGGCTGTCAGCTGGTTGGCTGTTAGTGATCTTCCCTTTAGCTTTGTTGGGCTGTTTGTTATCTTTTGCTTTGCTAGTTGGAAGAACATCGACAGTCCGTGTTCTTAGTTTGTATTGCTTATGTACTTCGTATATAGCAGTGTCATATCCTTGTTTAAAGTCAAAGGACTCACCCGATTTGGTGCGGAATTGTTCTGAATCAAGGTATGGTCGGTTTTCTTCCGTGAGGAAGGTTTGCTGTCCATCTTCTGAATCAACCAGGTTCATTAGGGTCCTGTCTGTGGGCTCAGCGGATGTAGATGCCTCAGCGTAGTTTTCTTGAAAAGGAGGTCTAATGTCGTGGTCCTGACTGGCCCTACCTACGTTCAAGTTTTGGGTCTTTCTGAAGTTTGGGTTCCTTGTGGCATTGGGTTGTTGACTTTCCCATGAATTTTTCCTCTCCACATTGTCTAATCTGTCTCCCAGCCTGTTCATGCTACTAACGACCGCATCTAGCTTCTGCTCGAAAGAGGAGGGTTCTTCTTTGAAGGTGGTTCTTCTCTCAGTTCTAGTTCTGTTTCTTTTAGCGATTAGATTTGCTTCCACGCTCACTGCAGCGTCTTGCATTTCTGCGAGGCTTTGAGGGGCTCTTTCCCTTAGTTGATACACCATCTCGGCATCAAAACCATCAGGGAATTTGTATAATGCAAGGTCAAGCGGAGGTCTCAAATTTGGTGGTATTGCATTGTAAACATTGTTAAATCTGGCGCAGTAATCCAGAACAGCTTCCCCAGGTCCTCTCTTGATAGTATCATATTCGGATAGTATGTGCAGGGGGTCCTTCTTTTTCTCCCATCTGTTAATGAAAGTCTGGTATAAGGCTTCCGGGTTTAGTATGGAATTAGGTGGAAGTGCCCTAAACCAGGTTCTGACATCACCAGTCAAACTTTGGACAAAGATCTTCATTCTTACACTCTCATCATCTATCTCATAACTCTCGAAATAATCCTGCATTTTCTTTGTATGTTGTAGGGTGGTGCAGGAGGTTATGCCATCGAAATAAGTGGTTTTCGATTGGTAGTCCTAAGGCATAGCCCCGGGATTAGCAGGTAATTGTAATGGTGCATATCTAGCCATGATGACGGGGATGAGCGGAACACCTAAGACGACGGGGATCATAGGAATAACAGGGGAAGAAGGAGTAGTAGAGGTGGTAGGGATGTGGGATAGAAGTGTGGTAGAGCTACTTGGAGAAGGGGGTGATGAGCCAGGGGAACTTGGGGTCGACCGGAATAAAACTTTGATAGGGCTTGGTACAACAATTGGCTAAACTGTTTCAAGACTAACTGGGGTTTGGCAATCTTTTTGTTTTTGTTTTCTGATGATTTTGGGAATTTGATTTGGATTTTCAACGATAGGGGGGTTGTTCGGGTCGGGATTTGATCGTGTATTACGCGTTTGTTTCTTAGGAGCCAGTTTCTAATATATCTTTGGAAAATTTCAAAAAGGTGCAACAACACAGGTCGACCGAGCCTTTCACAGGTCGGTTTCTTCCTCGGTAGAGCTGCAGACTGGTTTAATGAAATTATCTGAGGAGTTCCCCAGCGGAGTCACCATTATGTTATCACTCAAGTTGTCCCTAGGCTCCTAATAGGGATACGGCCGAGGTAACCACAAACCAATCTTTGGATTGCAGGTTCTAGCCCACCTGTAATCGGAGAGGGCTCTCTCCTTATGATTCAACTTTTGTTGATGATTTTAGGCTAGCTTTCTGGCTTCAACAGAGTGTTGTTTGTGATTGGATGGAAGGTAGGATTCTCGAACAAAGAGGCAAGGTAGAGTGTGATAAGTTTTGAACCATTGGGCATGGAGTCATAAATTGAGGCTCGCGAGCGTTTTCTTGGTCACAAGTGGATACGGAGCGATAGCCACACAGGATACAATTATCGGTCTGCTGAAATTATCGAATGAACATCAAGGATGAAAGGCAAAGGATAATCATTTCATCATGTTGAAAAAGAGGAGAAATGGATGAATCGGATCCAGGAGTAATTAAGAATTCCTAAACATGCATTCATATGTGAAAGAAACAACGTAAAAAAGATCATTTAAGTATACATGCTCATAACTATTTCTGAAGAAAACACCGAGAAACGCAGAAATTGAACTTAAGGTGTATTGAAACAAATCTTAAGCTATTATTTTTTTTCTGCAATTTAGAAGGCGGAACGGTGGTAAAAAACATAAAAGTAAACAGAGGAGAGAAACACTTATTGGATCATGTAGAGACACGGGAATTCCGTAGTCATTCCTTGGCCAAGAGAAAACATCAAGTAGTTTCGCAATCCATGCTTTCAGCAATCTTTGATTATGGAAATTATGACAGTTACATTGCGAGTCTCTGCTCGGAGAAAATGCTGGAAAGAAGACTGACCAACTACTACTACCAACCAACCAACCCCTCACAACATTGTTCAGGGTGGTATTTATAAGCAAAATATCGGAAAGACATCATTACAACCGACCTAAAAAGGTCTGCTAGAAAACTCTTCAAAAATCTAAGTGTCGCTGGAATTAAATGCAAGTAAATCTTTTTGGCTGCGCTAGGGGCAGCTGAATCAAAAAAGGTGACAATGTGGCCCTTGGGGGCTAGATGCGGTGCTGCTGGAATGATTGTGCTTTGGGAATTACAGTTTTGCTCTAGTGTGAGTTGAATGCGCAATAATTATGATTTGAGAGCTTCAAGTAGCTTCGCCCTCTTTATATGAATCTGTCGAAAGATATTAAATATTCTCCTGCTTCGGGCCGCTGCTCAAGATTTTCACTGATACTCTTTGCTGCTACATTGATGGCTTCCGCCGTCGACTGATACTCTTTGACATGCTTGATGCCTGATGATTTGATCTGATACTCTTTAAACTCTGTCATTGATCTGCTGTTGTCTTTAAATCGGATCATTTTGGCACGATCGGGCGATTTTCGGGCTTTTCGGCGCACAAGGGGCTAAGAAATCAAAAGATTCCCCGCAGATTCCTCGAAACGGCCTATTTCCCGTAGCGATGCGCGATTAGCGCTTCGCACTAATCGCGCATCGAAAACTGCCTCTGTTTCTTGTTCTGGAGCTCCGAAGTGCGATTTTTCTTCCTGTGCGAAGTTTCGGCTTTCTGGCTGCTGACATCAGCATGACTTCGGCTGTACGGCGGATGACGTCAGCTGTGGTGGGTCCCTGGTACAGAATGACATGGTGAGGTGCTGATGTAGGAGGTAATGCAGTGAACTAGATCCGATGCGATCGCAATATCGCATCGGCGGGGAAGGAGGTTGCTTGAGTTGGGCATTTGGCGCTTGCGACCGCCGATCGCCGATATAACGATATCGCGTCGGGTGGTGCCGGATGGGTCATAACTTGCATGGAGGGGAAAGTGCGATCTTGCGATGTGATCTGGCTTTTAAGGTTCTGCAGAGTGTAAGGTTTTGGGCGGAAAGAGCAAGTAGGTGGGTGCGAAGGGCATTTTGAGGTTTCGGAAGGGGTCCGATCACCTGAGAGGGATTTTATACTCTGGAAGGAGTCCATTGTATCTGGGAGATGGTTTGGAGGTCAAGGGTTCTTGCTTAGTTTCTGGTAAACAGAGCAATTCCCGGGGGTACTTATGG
>APFE030332727.1:0-41197 GCA_000404065.3 Pinus taeda
ATTCAAACATTATAAAAAATATAAGAAAGATATTTACAAAAAATTAAGATACAAATTAATCTAATATTATAGAGATGGGTATGGAAACACTAATAATCTTTACTCTAACACTTTACGAGAATTTAGGAGAATGCAAAGGGGATTAATAATACACTATATTTATAATGAATGTAAAACACAATTTTATTCTTAATGCAAATCTATATTAATAAGACCTTACTTTTTTTATATTAAAATATTTGTACAACTTTAATCACAATATAATAATATATTTAGAATAAAGTTAAGAATTTTAGGTTTGATTTTTATAATTAAAAAGGAATAATATATATGACAGGCGCTAACTGATCCAAAATATTTGACACTTGAGTCACTCAAAGAGCCAACTTTTCAAAAGCATTCTTCTCCTCCTCCTCTCCGTATGCATTCCACTACAAATTCAAAACACCTATCTTACCGCACTGCAACCTATAAGATACACCCATATAAAAACAACAAATGTCATAATTAAATGTAAAATGCAATTTTATTTTTAATGCAAGATACATATTAATAATGACCTATGTATTTTGTATTAGAATATTTTATAATTTTTTACTTTAGTGTGATAATTTAAAATTTTAACTTTAAATTTAAATTTTTTAATTAAAAAATAAATATTTCTATCATTTCTTATTATATATGCTAAATTAAAAGTTTATATAAATTTAATATTTATACAGGTACTTTAATTGATGAACATGTTTCAGTAGAGAAAATAACCCGTCCTCATGGGAGCACATAAAACAGATTAACATTAATAAATAAATACTAAATTTAAACATCTTTAAAATAACCAAATTTATAACATCACTTAATTTATATTCATATGTAATTTTGATTCAACTTAAATTATATTTAGTAACAATGACCTTTATCAACATTGGAAGAAAAAAACTAATAATATAGATGTAAGGGTATGGAAATATTAATAATGCTTCAGACGTAACAATTTAACAAGAAAATTTAGGAGAATAGCAGGGGATTCAACTATCACTTTATTATTAATCAATGACCCACTATGTTGATGTACCACAATTTATCTTAACCAGTTCTAATATTAAATAAATAGACCTAATAATGTTTTTTATTAACTTTTTACCACTTTTTAAATTATATAATAATAATTTAAGAATTAACGTATTAAATTTAGACTTTGATTTTTTAATTAGAAATGAATAATATAATATCAGAGGCCTAATTCCTTGAGTCCAAATATTTGGCCTTGAATTCTATTCAGAAAAGCTAACTATTCTTCCATATTCACTCCTACAAATTCAATTCTCCCATATACACTCCTACAAATTCAAAAAAACCTATCTTAAGGCACTGCAACCTATAAGATACACCCATATAAAAACCACAAATGTCATAATTAAATGTAAAATATAATTTATTTTTAATGCAAGTTACATTATAATATTATGATAATTTTAAAATTTAAGTTTAATTAATTTTTTTAATTAAAATAAAAATAGTTTTTTAAAAATCAGGTTGGTTATTGGCCAGTTATATTATAGTTATTAATGGAAATAATAAAAAAATATAAGAAAATCTCCCATATGCATTCCTACAAATTCAAAAAATCATATCTTAAGGCAGTGCAAACTATGAGATACAACCATATAAGAGCAAGTGTCATAATCCTCCATTCTTCTTTTAGATTCTTGACAACAACAATTATATCAATTCAAAATTGCAAATCTTGGCAAATCTTGTTAGATTTTATGCATTTCGTTGATGGAAAAAACCAAAAATGTAAAATATTATCCATTACTATTTTGTTTTACACTCAAGATAGGGTTCCACTCATTATTTATAACCATTCTTCTTTTAGATTCTTGACAACAACAATTATATCAATTCAAAATTGCAAATCTTGGCAAATCTTGTTAGATTTTATGCATTTCGTTGATGGAAAAAACCAAAAATGTAAAATATTATCCATTACTATTTTGTTTTACACTCAAGATAGGGTTCCACTCATTATTTATAAAGTGCGCTAGAAATAATAACAACTTAATCATTGTAATTAATCATTATATCATATTATTGTTATTAATGTCCACCATGGATGTCTTTAATTATGGTGTGTGTTTCCATACTTGTCTCTACATTATTCTTTAATTTTGTCTCTTAATTTTTTATAAGCATCTTTCTTATATTTTTATTAGATACAATAAAATATGTAAATAATAATTAAACAAAACCACTAGATCCATACTTAACTTTGAATTTTTTAGTATTTTATTTTGTTATTGATTTTGTTTATATGCAATATGACTGAGTTAAAATGTTGAATGTTGGATAACATTCACATTTTTGTTTTCTCCATCACTAACAATATTTGCCCAGATTTGCAATTTTGAATTTATTCTTAATGGCAAGTTGCATATTATAATGACCTAGGTGTTTTTTTTTATTAGATTTAATCTTTTTTATAAATAATGATAATTTTTAGATTAAATTAATTTTAGATTTTTTTAATTAAAAATGAATAATATAACATGGCAAGCCCCACACACATTATATGTAGATATTCAACCATAATTCTCTATGTTGTCATATAGTTCTCCAAAATGTTGAGCTTATTGAAACCCTATGAGCTTTCCTCATGTTCCAAAGCAAAAGGTTGAAGATTTTTGTTGTTGCAGGCCTCACCACTAAAGCTCCCAAGGCTCCCAGACTACTTGCATCCTCTCTCCTTCAAATATCAAAAACTTGAGCTTCATGGTGGTCCGTGAACTTCACCATACAATTTTCTCTACCCCAACCTCTCCCCTCATCCACTCTTAGTGGACACAAGGAATTGAACTTGGCTCTATTAGACCTACTTAATAAAAGTTATTTATATTACATTATATAACCTATCATGATTTATTTAGGATTGCACTTGCACATTTGAGTTTATAAATCTAGGCAATTTACATTGTATTTGAACCTTCATCATATGGAGTATGTGGTTGGATAACAATTCCCATTCTTTCTTTGGTGCTAATATTATTGATATTGGTTGAAGGAGAATCATGTGCAGTGTAAAAAAAGTGTTTTCCTGATGTGGTTGGATAACAATTCTCATTCTTTCTTTGATGTCAATATTATTGAACCATTCTTTCTTTGGTGTTAATATTATTGAATATTCCTTCTCTCGAGGAATGAAGGAAGAACCTAATTTGGGTTGATTTCTGAGCAAACAATGAAGGAAGAACCTTATTTGGGTTGATTTCTGAGTAAACAATAATGGCATCTCATTAGTGCAGTAACAAGTTTTCTAGCTTGTAGATAGGGAAATCCCCATTCTCAAGTGTCTAGCAAGTATTTAAGTACTTTAGATAGTCACTTCATGATCTTTTCCCTTTTGATCATGAGCCACATTGGAACTTGTATTTACCTCTAACGTTCTAATAGGTTGAAGATTTTTGTCATTGCAGGCCTCGACACCAAAACTCCCAAGGCTCTTAGTCTATTTGTATCCCCACTCCTTCAAACATCAAATACTTGAGCTTCATGGTGATGGGTAAACTCACAAACCACTATGATTTACAACTGGTAAACTGACAAACCACTTTGAGTTACAACCATGAATATGACAAGGTAAAATGACAAACCACTTTAATTTACAACCATTAATATGATAGGCCTAATTCTTGAGTCCAAACATTTAGCCTTGAGTTTCACTCAAAGAGGCTAACTTTAGAAGCAATTCTCCTATATGCATTCCTACAAATGCAAAAAACCCTATCTTAAGGCACTGCAACCTATGAGATACAACCATATAAGAGCAAGTGTCATAATTAAAACTACGTTGGCAAATATTGTTAGATTTTTTACATTTCGTTGATGGAAAAAACTAAAAATGTAAAATGTTATCCATTCCTCTTTTAGATTCTTGACAACAACAAATCTATCAATTCAAAATTGCAAATCTTGGCAAATAGTGTTAGCTGGATTTCATTGATGGAAAAAATTAAAAACCTAGAATTTTATAAATTCAAAATTGCAAATCTTGGCAAATATTGTTAGCTAGATTTCATTGATGGAGAAAACCAAAAATGTAGAATGCTATCCAACATTTAAACATTTTTACTCAGTCAAATTGCATAAAAATAAAACAAATATTTATAAAAATTCAAAGTTAAAGATGGATCTAAGGTTGGTTATTGTCAAATTATATATTATATAATTTATTATAACCTAATAAAAAATCTAAGAAAAATGTTTTATAAAAAAAATTAAGAGACAAAATTAAACTAATAAATGTAGAGACAATGTATGGAAACACAACACCATAATTAACACAACATCCATAATGGACATTAATAATAATGAATTTAAGAATGAAAAAGGATTAATAATAATGATTAAGTTTTTATTTCCAACGCACATGGGGTGGAACCCTACCTTGAGTGTAAAACAAATGTTATTCTTTAATGCAAGTTCCATAATAATAATGACCTATGTGTTTTTAAATTAAGAATATTTTTATAACTTTTTTTAATATAATGATAATTTAAAATTAAAGTATAAATTTTAGATTTTTTTTAAATTAAAAATGAATAATATAATATGGCAATCCTAATTAGTAGAGTCCAAACATTTGGCCTTGAGTTCCACTTAAAGAAGCATTCTCCCATATGCATTCCGACAAATTAAAAGAAAAGGTCTATCTTAAGGCACTACAAGCTATGAGATACACTCATATAAGAGTCACAAGTGTCATAATTAAAGATTTTCTCCATTTTTTAGATTCATGCCAACAATAATTCTATCAATACAAAATTGCAAATCTTGGCAAACAAACCACTTTGATTTACAATCATGAATATGAAAGGGCAAACTCACAAACCACTTTGATTTACAACCATGAATATGAAAGGTCTAACTCACAAACCACTTTGATTTACAACCATGAATATGACAAGGCTAATTCTTGAGTCCAAGCGTTTGGCCTTGAGTTCCACTCAAAGAGGCTAATTTTAGAAGCAATTCTCCCATATGCATTCCTACAAATTAAAAAAACCCTATCTTAAGGCACCGCAACCTATGAGATGCAACCATATAAGAGCAAGTGTCATAATTAAAATTATGTTTATTTTCTCCATTCCTCTTTTAGATTCTTGACAACAACAATTCTATCAATTCAAAATTGCAAATCTTGGTAAATATTGTTAGCTAGATTTCATTGATTGAAAAAATCTCCATTCCTCTTTTAGATTCTTGACAACAACAATTCTATCAATTCAAAATTGCAAATCTTGGCAAATATTGTTAGCTAGATTTCATTGATTGAAAAAATAAAAAAACTTCGAATTTATAAATTCAAAATTGCAAATCTTGGCAAATATTGTTAGCTGGATTTCAGTGATGGAGAAAACCAAAAATGTAGAATGTTATCCAACATTTAAACATTTTCCCACAAATTAAAAAAAGTCTATCTTAAGGCACTACAAGCTATGAGATACATTCATATGAGAGCCACAAGTGTTTTTTTTTTGTAGGCTGGGGCGGGACTCTCCGATTTACATGTCCATTAAGTACCCCTCAACGGGGGAAGGGTAGCCCAAGATTTGAACCCAAGACTTCCGGTTCGGTGAGACTTCATTTCCACGGCCATTGCCGCTTGAGCTACCCCATGTGGACATGAGAGCCACAAGTGTTATAATTAAAGATTTTCTCCATTCCTTTTTTAGATTCATGACAACAACAATTCTATCAATTCAAAATTGCAAATCTTAGCAAATATTGTTAGTTGGATTCCATTGGTGGAAAAGACAAAAAATGTAAAATGTTATCCAACATTTAAACATTTTGACTCTTTACATAAAAATAAAACAAAACAAAAGAAATAGTTATAAAAATCCATAGTTAAAGATAGATCTAGACAAAAAATGTAGAATGTTATCCAACATTTAAACATTTTGACTCCATATTACACAAAAATAAAACAAAATAAAATAAATAATTATAAAAATACAAAGTTAAAGATAGGTCTAGGTTGGTTATTCGCCAAGTATATATTATACTATATTATTATAATATAAATAAAAAAATATAAGAAAGATATTTACAAAAAATTAAGATACAAAATTAATCTAATAATGTCGAGATGGGTATGGAAACACTAATAATCCTTACCCTAACACTTTAAGAGAATTTAGGAGAATGCATAGGGGATTAATAATACACTTTAATTAAGATGCGATACCTTAGTGAGACATCGCTGGTACGCGCACCCTGCTCTGCCTCCGCTAGGTTATCCAGCCGCGTGTTTGCCTGGGCCTTCGGCTCACTGCCATGGCCCCTCTGGATGCTACACCAGAGGTGGTTGATGCTCAACAAGCTTTCTCAGCCCCGGTTAAATATTTGCCTCCGCAGCGCCCTCGTCCAGTCGTCTCCAACATTAGGGGTGTTAGTCCCAAAGGGAAATGCCTTATGACTTAATTAATATTAATTATAAAAAAACATGCAACAAAATTTTTAATAATAGAGATTTATTTTCACCTTATTATAGAAATTCTTAACTTATAAATATGGTTTGTTATGATATTATGACTTATCAATATCGCATGTCTAAAAAGTAGTAATTCATTTTAAAGTTGAAATATATCTCTTTGTGGGAAGACAGGGTGTTGTCTCACTGAGATGTTATTCCCTCCACCCAGTTTCAAATCCCATGGGGAACACCATAGCCCTTCACAATAACATTGGAAGGATAGACATCTTGTTGGAGTCTGGGATTTGTGCTACAATTTCTTGTGGTATTAGGACATCTCAGTCCTAGATTGAACTATGAGTTTCTGATATATGTGGCTTGCGGGTTGTGGGAGGTTGCTAATTCCCCATCAACCATTATATATATATATATATATTATAATATATAATATAAATAATATATATATATATATATATATATATTGATATTGAAAATCAAAAAAGATATTATGGGCTTTAACATAACCCTTAACATTTTTTTTTCAAAGAAAAACTATGTATATATTAAAAAAAAAAAACATATACATTAGCTGTCCATTTTCAGTAAAGTGGTAATCCAATAGCAAACAATTACCATGTAAACGTTTGTATAAAATTTATTTTGTATCTTCCTTTTCACCCAAGATTTTATTGAAATTGTAGCAATAAAAAGGCTCAATTTTGACTTGTGCCTTAGTCAAATTGAGTAAATCGAATTTCCACATCAACAGGACAACTTAGAGGCAATTAACTTGTGTGACATGGCCTTGTCTACTAGTTTACTCGGTCAATTCAAGTTATAGGCTAGAAGTAGAATTGTGCATGTAGTGATTGCTAAGATTTAGCAATCTAGTTGAGTTATTGTTAGTTGAACTCAGTTAACTGAGCTCTAGCCATTAATTGAGTCAATTGAAGGTTTGTTGAGTAGTTATGGCTTTTGTTAACTTGTTGATATCTCAATTAACTAGTCAGTCAACTAAAAATAGAGACAGTCATGCATGGAATTTGAATTACCTACTTGAAGTGGAAGAAAAGACATGTTTGTATTTATATTTGTATATTGTTGAGTATACACTGCTTATGCACTGAGCATGTGATCAATTCCTCAATCTATTGTGCAAGGAAATAGGGAATTCTCCTATTTTTAAGGGGCCAATTCCTCCAGGATTGCACAAGGAAATAAGAGGTTGGCTAAGGCTTGAATTGGATAAGTGTTGGCCACAGCAATTGATGAAGAAAGACAACAAGATTACAGTGCAGGGTGCTTCTGAGTTGCAGTAAGACATTGTAATTGTTTCTCTTTTCATCTGAATTAATGCAAAGCAGTGGAGGTGTTTTTCCCAGTTGGGTTTCCCTGTAAAATCATTGTGTTCTTGTGGTTTTGATGGCTGCATGTCATTGCATGTGTTTCTAAATTGTGATTTCCATTTCACAAAATAGTAGATGAAATTTGTAATCTCTTGTTTTGAGTTCAAGTACATTAGTATTAGCAAATTTCTATCAAATTTATACATGGTATCAAAGCCCTAAAATCACATTAGAAACAATAATTCAAATTTGTCCCTCAGGAATTTCGAACTTGTAGCTCCAGTGTAACAATTTTCTTCGGATTCGAGAGAATGTCTTTCAATGGATTGAGATTGGAGTATACTTTGAAAGGAATTTGGAATTTCTAAGCTTAAAACAAATTTAGCATCATCACAAATTCCCTAGGAGCAACATTATGGAGCAAGAAAAATCTTGACAACTGGGCAGCCCTTTAAGTCCTCATGTACAATGATCATTGAAGAACTAATGAGTTGTTAAGAGTGTTAAACACACATGGAAAGATATACAAATTAAGATATAACATTGAATTCATTTCTATTCACAAAGGTATACATTTATAATACATTCTAATGACCCTTGGTTTCCATTTTCCAAGTGGTCTCTTGGACTCCATTGACTGTTCACATTCCACACCAAACTTTAGCAAATCAGGTGTCCAAGATTCCCCCCTTTATTCGAAGGGGTATATACAAGTCCAAGAAGAGAGCTCTAATACAAAAATACAACAATGCATGACAACAATAGGTTGAATGTGCTCTCTGAGATGATAGTATGGGGTTGGAGAACTCGGTGTCTTAACTGGCAGTGGTTTAAGGATTACCACCAACACTAGAACACTTAGTGCAATTCTTAGAACTCTACCACATCTGGCAATAAGTTGAAGTATTCTGCTAGAGGAAGTGCTCCCTATTTTTTGTGAAAAGGGAGACCTTTGGGTATCAACCTAGAACGTTTAGTATGATTCCCGAAACTCTTCCAAAACTGGTAAGAAGCTAAAGTCTTTTGCTAGAGGAAGTGTTCCTTAATGCTTTGAAGAGGGAGACCTTCAACCTGGAAAAAGGGAGGTCTTCAACCTGTGGTGGTTTAAGGAAGGACACCAACCAACGGCATTCTTAGGGGCTTCTTTGTCTCTAACTACAACTCTGAATCTAGGTATGGTTGTCTCTAGTTTTAGGCTTATGTAACAGGTTCAGGTTGTGGCTCAGGTTCACTTGATTTGTCTTTGAAACTTGTAGATGACCATAAATTCCCCCCCTGTCAGATAGAAGTTGACAAGATGAAGAGATATCAACTGCAAGACTTTTCAATATTTGAGAACAAATCATGTTGAATGATTTAAATATCTTCTTCGATGTTAAAGCCCATTGCGAATAAGTGATCCATCCAAGGTGAATCTTTGTTCTTGCAGGAGGATTGTTTCTAAAGCATTTGTTTGAAGAATGAGTGTGATGACCTGTTGAAGGCCCCGAAAATCGGGTCAAAAACAAGGGGGATACCTGCCCGGTTCGGACCTTGGTTGGCAGCTCCTTATCCGTTTGGTATAGCGGGTCCGACTGGGGATATGGGACCAGTTTCCCAATTTAGTGTGTGTGTGAGAGAGATGGGTGTTTTTGTTCTAAATGGAGTACTCCTATCTAATCTAATGCTATGCTATTGTATTCTAATAAACAGAAAAACATCGAAATTTATGCTAACCCGGGGTGTGATGTTTCTTCTATGCGATCTAAAAAGATTTCAAACAATAACTGGTAATAAAGATCATTCAGCTATCATAAGAAAAGAATTCGATAAAGATGAGCTACTTCGTATAAGAAGTTAGACGAAACAATTGTTAAAACTTATCGCATAAATGAGCTATTCATACACTAAACATAAACAAATAGTTATCACCATACAAAAGTGCCAAATGATAACTCAGACATCCATGCTGTAATATATAAATAACTGAAAACTGAATATCACTTTAACGCATAAGCAGAAATGGTTATTAGATAAAAATACCATTTATAATTAGTCCTACTCATGAGCTTCAAGCAACAATTGATTTATCTCTCCTTGATTTAACATCCATTAAGAGTACAGAAGTGCAACATCAGTAGCAGATATCAGATGCACATATCAAATAAACCCTGTTCCATTCATTCACCAAAACCTCCTCTGAGGGTGCAAAAGTGCATGTTTTGAGGACAAGTTTTTGATAAATTTCTGGACCCTTCTCTAAATGCATGAGAAGGGTTTAAATACTACTAACTAAATAACTTATTTACAGAAATTGAGGATTCGGTTTAAATGACCGTCCTCTTTCTAAGCAAAACTATTTCTAAAATTAAATCTACTATCTAACTATTTCTAAGTTTGCTCCTTAATGTCGCAAGCATTCAGTATTTTTCTGAGCAGAGTCGGCTAACTGCCTTCCGCCTTTGGTTGAGTTAAGCGGACAGAATCGACAAGAGTTAGCATTATCTTTTCAGTAAAATTGATGATATATTTGAGAATCATCCAATGAATATGTATCATTACCATGTATGCCTGGTAAAAATCCCATTTCAACTTGGTTAGCCCTTGGACTGCTTTTGCTTTTGCTTCAGTCTTCTGTTTCCAGTTTGCTTCTATCGCTGATTTCTTGCAATTTTCGGGGCTCGCAGGTGACTGAGTAACTAGGGACCTTCCTTTTCGAACATTTTTTCTTAGCGATGTGCGATTAGCGCTAATCGTGCATTAGAAACTGCCTCTGTTTCTTGATCCGGGCTTCCCAGATGTGGTTTTTGCCTCTTGTGCCTTTTTCTCTCATTCGGTATAAAGCTCAAAATTTGTAAAAATAGTGGTTCTGTAAGCTCTTGACCCTGAGAGTTAAACTGTCTGTTTCTGGTATCAACATCGTTCAGTACCCATTCAACCATGGTTGTATATGAGAAATGTGTGATAGATGCCTCGAAGAGTTCCATGGCTCTTTTTCTTCCTTGAGTGGATTAAGTATGCCTTCCGAAATGTACATTGGAGCGCTGCCTTCCCTCCTTGTAGTTTTCTGCATAGTACCCTGTATAACGCTTCGTCCTTCTTTCCTGCAGTTTACATTGAGGTGGAAGTAATGATAAAAGACTAATGACAGGAAAACTTTTAAATGCCGAAGATATGCAAAACATGCCACCTTACGTGAGCTATTTCTTCGAAAAACACAACACCATACTTTATTAACAACTGGCAACAACTCATTAATTCGCATTAAAATACATGACCAACTCTTGGCTGAAAAGTTTTCTCGAATAGTGAGCCAAAACCAACTGCGATGGAGAGGTCCCGCGATTTTGCTTTGTGATGTCGCAGATCGCAGTATTGCAATATCGTAATATCGCAATATCATCGTGTTGTTTTTTATCGCAAGGTCACAGTATCGCAATATCGCAGCATCGCAACTTTGCAGTATCGCAGTGTCGCAGTATCACAATATCGCAATATCGCAGATCGTTATAATCCTTGTGTAATTCATGTGATTTTTGCGATGCGCGATATGCGATATCGCATATCGGTGTTTTTTAGAGTTTTTTAATGTGATTGTTTCTTTAGTGTATGCGATGTGATGAGGTTTCGCGTCGCAATCTCGCTTTTTTTCATTTTAACTCATTAGAAGGTGTATTGTATCATTCTTTGCGCGATGCGGTATCCTTTAAGGAGTGAATTTAATTTTTTTCATTATGAAACTTAGGTTTTTTAGATTTTTCAAGGTATTTCCTAAGTCCGTGATGTTGTAAGTTTCATCTAAAAAAAATATAACACTAACTGATTTACTGAGGGTCCCCACTTATTTAGTATTAGCAATAATACTTCATAAGGAGGGGGGTTGTTGGTGGCCACAACAATTGGCGATTCACTTGGAAGAACCAGTTATCTCTGTGTTTCTATTGGATTTTTTTAGCTTCCAAAACATAAAATTTTTCAGAAAATTAAACTTTATTATGGAAAGATAAAGTACATTATGCTCTAACCTGTCAATGACATTTTGTTTCAGCTATTTTCAACTTTGATTATTTGCTGCCTCAAGTTAGTCCTTGTGTTTACATCAGTCATTACTTGGTCTGTAAAGATAAAACAAAGTCTTCTCTGTAAACCAGTTTTAAAATATACTCATTTGTCGTAGGTAGAGCCTCTGCTGCCAGTAGGTGTTCATAGCTTCGACAGGGTTACCTTTTACCCAGCAATGATCCTGTATCCTACTTAAAGAAACCTACAGCTCTCAAAGAAGAATCCGCATCTACACTTATTGCTTTGATTTTCTTTTTATTCTTAAAGAACAATGTCTTGGTTTGATAGCCAATTTATGACACAGTCATTCACTCGATTTATAACTTTGCTGAACAAGTTGGCTCGTGATGAGACCCCTTGCCTCTTGATTGTAGCAATCTTGAGTCATTGCCCTGTTGTGGTATGCAGTATTTGGCAAAGTCAGCAAGTTATAATATCTGTGATTATGATAAGATGGCTTGTGATGAGACCTCTCGTTCTTCAAGATGAAGTGTATCCTTGGATTGTTCCTCTGAAAGTTGTGATTTCCTTAGCAGGGAGGAAGTCATTGTTTTCTTTAGATAGCTCTGGACGACAATGATAGAGTTTTTGGAAGTAACTGTTCTACAGATAATCTTTATTTTGTTATTGATACCTTTCATTGTACTGATATAAAACAATTTCTTTACTAAAGGTTATTTTCTTCAAACTTTATGAAGTTGAAACTAGTGTCATATCTAGGCTAGAGTCTTTAACTATATCTTTTAATAATAAAGATCAATTTTCCAAAAGATTTGCTATTTATACAAGCGAAAAATCAAAATCTGAAAGAGAGTTGGTGTCTTTTTCGTAAATGCCTAATGTAACCATTCACAACTAGTTTTATTATGAAAAAAGAAAAACTATTACTCTACAAAATAGAAGAATAATCTTCTATGGAAAATATTTCTTAAGAATTTGTCCATTGACAGGCAAAGAGTCTCTTTTACCTGCTAAATCCTGTAACACAAATGTGGATGGACCTAAGACTTCTACAATTTGAAAAGGACCAAGCCACATTCTTTGAAATTGTGTATGTTTCTCCCTTTCTTCGTGTGCCTTGTCCCATTTTAAAACTAAATCTCCCACCTGAAAATCTTTTCTGGTCATTATATTTGAATCAAAAGAGGATTTTACTAGTGCCTAATGATGAGCATGCATTTTCTTAGCTTGTTCTCGCTGTTCTTCTAATTTGATTATTTCCATTTGCCTTAAGTGTAATGAGGAAGTTGGTACTTCATCAATGTATTAAACTAGAGACAAAGAAGGAATTGCTAAATGAGTTGGAAGAACTGCTTCTCTCCCATAAACTAAATTAAAGGGAGAAGTGCCGATGGAAGCTTTTCTCGTTATTCGGTCTGCACATAAAGCGTATATTAAGGATTTATGCCAATTTTTATGATTTTGGTCTACTGTTATTTTGATAATCCTGATTAGGATTTTGTTTGTAGACTCGACTAACCCATTGCCCTATGGATAATAATTGGCCGAATATTTAAGTTTGAATCCTCTTTTAAGTGCAAATTCAGTCATTGCATTTCCAGAAAAGTATGATGCATTATCGAACATTAAAGCGGAATGTAATCCAAACCTGGTGATTATAAATTGATCTATGAACTCAATGATATTTTCAACATTAGCCGTCTTGAGTGGAACTTCTTCTACCCACTTAGTAAAATAATCTGTTGTTGTAAGGATATATCTATGCTGCTTGGAAGAGTGAGGAAAAATCTCACCTATTATGTCCAATCCCCACTGAATGAAAGGTTGGTCGATAATAACTGGTTGTAGTGGTAAGGATGGCTTCTTATGTCTCCCAGCAATAGTTTGGCAGACTTGACATTTCCTCACATAACTGTGCGAGTCTTTGAATAACGTGGGCCAGTAATATCCTGCGCGCAAGATTTTATATGCAGTAGCATCTCCAGCGTAGTTTCCGCCTGTTGGCCCATCATGGAGTTCCTGCAAAACTTTATCAACTTCAGATTTCTCAAGACATCTAAGGAGAACAGAATCGTAATTCATTCTAAAAAGAATATTTATGAGCTGATATTGTTTGGCTTTTAATCTTAGAGCTCTTTTCTTAGTATAATCGAGGTATGAAGGAGCATATCCATTCTTAAGATAATAAATGATATCAGCATATAATGACTCTTCATCGTTTAGGCTTACCTCACACACTTGTACCTCTACAGATGGAATTTCAGAGATTTGCGACGCTCCAGCCAGCATTTTGCAAAGCCTTGACCTCTTACAATGTTTGCTGGTTTAATTTTTATGTCATATTCTTGTAAGGTAGTTACCCAATTGGCCCTCTTCTCACCCACATCCTTTTGTACTAGAATATTCCTTATAGCTGGAAACGGTACTATAATTTTGGTATGGGTTTTGAGTAGAAAAGTTCTGAAGTATTTGATCGCTTTGAAAACAGCATAAGCCTGTTTCTCCACATCTAAGTAATTTAATTCAGCACCCTGCAAATTTGAACTAAAAAAAGCAATTGGTGCTTCCGCCTTTTCTTGATTCGTTTGAGTGAGTATCGCAACATATGACCTATCTGAGGCAAATGTGTACAAAATAAAAGGCTCTGAAAAATTCGGAGTTGCTAAAGATGGAGCATTAATAATATCCCGTTTGATCAAGTTAAACGCTTCATGTTCATCTTGGCCCCATTTAAAATTAGAGTTCTTTTTTATCATAGTTTGTAAAGGAGATACGATTCGTGAAAAATCTGGGACAAATCTCTTTACAAAATTGATTTGACCAAGGAAAGATTGCATGGCTTTTTTGTTATGAGGTAGGAATATTTCACAAATTTCTTTGATTCTGTCAGAGTCGATGTGAATTCCAGATTTTGACACTATGAATCCTAGAAGTTTCCCCTCGCTTAATGCGAAAAAATATTTCTTTGGGTTAAGTGAAATTCCGTACCTTAAACATCGTTGGAAGATTTGTTTCAAGTCTTTAAGATGGTCGCCTCGTTTCTTGGAGTACACGGTTATATCATCCAAATAAATTACTACAGATTTATTGACTAAACCTTTAAATGCAATGTCCATGGCTCTCTAGAATGTGACACCAGCATTAATCAAACCAAATGGCATCTTTCGATATGCATATGTGCCCCATTTAGTTCTGAATGTGGTATTCAATTGATCATCAGGATGTACTAGAACTTGATTGTATCCTGAAAATCCATCCAAGAAAGACATTAATTCTGAGCTTGCCACTGCCTGCAATATCTACTCCATAGGTGGTAAGGGAAAATTGTCTTTTTGACAGGCTTTGTTAAGATTGCGAAAGTCAATAAAAATCCTAATATCTCCTTTTTCTTTCTAACAGGTACCATATTGGAGACCCATTTAGAATGTCTAATGGGAAATATTATCTTGGCTTTCAACAGCGTATTGAGTTCGGTTTTTATCTGATTTTCTAAGTTGGGATGAATCTTTCTCAATTTTTGTTGGACAGGTTTTTTTTTATCGATCATCGGAATAGTATGTTGGATGATAGAAGTGTCATATGTTTTAAGTTCATCATAATTCCAAGCAAAAACTTTTTTGTATTGTCTCAAAAGACAAATATATGCTAGCTTTTCTTCGGGGGCTAGGCCAAGGCCTAGATTTATGTTTTGGGGTTTGGCATCAGTTCCTAGGTTTACCAATTCGTAATTCAAGGTCGAACTTTGGAGCTTCAAATTGGTAGACCTTTTAAACCGATCTTTCAAATCATAAAGTTCTTCTAACTTGACCACTGATTTAGGTATAGCATTATGAGTGCTATCTTGCTATAATTGTCGATCATGTTGATCTTCGTCGATTATTTGGTTGGAGTAGGATCCTTCATAAGTAAGGAAATTTACGATATCAGGATCGTCGTTGAATATTCTCCAATTTGTGATTTTGTCAGGAATAGAAGGTCTAAATATTAATTCTATTGAGAATCTATCTGGACTAAAATCTTCCGAAGGAATGAGCTTAGAAGCTACGTTAGCTAAAAGGTCAGTGCTTGCATTCTAGACTTTGGGAATTGATGAAATATTGAATGTTGTAAAATGCTCAGTTAGATCTTGAACTAAAGATTGATAGTGTTTTAAATGACTTGACAAGCAATGTATCGTATTCCGTACCTATCTAACTACAATTTTAGAATCTCCGAAGACGTGGAGATACTTTATGTCTAGCCCAATTGCTTTGTACAACCTTTGAACTAAAGCCTCATATTCTGTTGTATTGTTGGTACAATCAAATTCAAGCCTGCATGTTAACATGATTTTGTCTCCTTCTGGACTAATTAACACACATCCTGCTCCTGCTCCTTCGTTAGATTTAGAACCATCAAAAAATAATTTCCAAAACAAAGATTTATTTACAGTTTTATCTAAAAAAATGATACATTTTGAACTATCCATTTGAGAAAAAATTTCGACTTGCGACAAAACGGAATGTTCTAAATAAGGGGACGTATGAGCATTAAAATTGCCAAGAAAAGAATCTACTGAATAATTGCCAATTATGCTACTTTTATATGCTACTGGTTCATTTTCCCCCTCTAACTCCATTACTATGTACTTCTGATGTAATTCTCATTCAACTTTTATTTGATTTGGCTTACCATTGTAAGGCAGCCACATGTGCGACTAGTCAGTTGCGAAGTATCCATGTAGTTTTTCTGACCAATCCCTGCTAAGAATTAAGCCATAAAATTCAGGGATATCAACCACTAAAATGTCAATCACTTGAAATAACTTCGAGATGGATGACAGCCTTATGGTTACTTGATTTAGTTCACCGATGACTTCGACTTGAGATCGATCCAGCTGAACTACGCGAACAACAGATTTTTGTGGTTGAACGTTTAATTTGGTGCATATGGATTTCGGTAAAATATTCGATGAAGCAACTGAATCCACTAAATAATTATGTACATTTTTGTTAAAAATTTCATAAGTAAGGAGAAAAGGGGGAGTATGCGATCTTGATATACCTCCAATTAAAGCGATGTCATTTGGATCAATCTTATTAGTCATATTAGTTGGAGGTCTTCCCATGTTCTGAGAAGCTTGAGAAGTTACAGTGGCAGGAAAAGGTGCAACTGGCACAGCAGGTAATTCTTTCATGATTATCTTTTGTTGATGCTTTAGCTTGCTCAATTCGTACAGAGTGACGTTGGCCCTAGTCTTTTTCATGTCTTCTATGATATTGTACTCCATTTCATCTGAAACGATCAGTGTTTTAGATGGAGTAGGTGAATCTATTTGGACTGAGCTAGTTTGAGTCACTTTAGATGTCGTTTTCTTTGTTGTGACTTTATCCTTCATTGCAGAGCTTGTGCTCTTTGGTTTGGGGTAGTTTGGGGAGGATCAAGTTTATTTCTACTTCGTGTGTTAACTGGGAATACTTATTGATCTTCCTCTTGTGGGAGGATGAAATCCCACATTCCTCGTAATTCTACAACTTCTTCATTATCGGTTTGCCCTTTAGTGGCAATTTCCTCTTCCTCTTCCTCAGATTCAACACTTGTTATAGCATTGGGTGGCCCTGAGTTCGTTGAAGGGCCTCTTTTAAAAGCTCTGTAGGGATTTCTTAAAGAAGTCTCTACTACTTGCTTTTTTATGTCGACCATTTCATTGGACATGGTCTTAAGAACTTTTTGCAATCCCTCCAAATCAAATGGATCTTTTGCTTGTTTGTTCTTGGACTCTTCTTTGAAGGTGACCTTCTTAGACTTCCATTCTTCTATCGTGGATTTCTTCTCTAAGGCTATTATACATTTCTCTACTGCTATGGCTTCTTTCATGTTTTCGGCTAGGGTTGTTTTATTAGCTCTGTCCACAAAGAGTGCTATGTTCGATGGTAATGCAGTGATATACCATTCACATCGCACTTCCTCGTTGGGCTAGGAAGCAGTAGGAATTTTGTTTAGAATTTTATTGAAACATAGATTGAAATATTTGATCGGTTTTCTAGATTCTACCCTAAGGTTGGATAGGTCGTTGATTAACATTGCCGTAGACCTGTCATCACCAAACTTGGTTAGAAATTGGTCTTAGAAGATGTCCCAACTGGTAATAGATCTAGAGGGTAATGAGAAATACCACGATCCGGTTGTTCCTTGTAGGGTATAAGGAAATAGTCGAACAACAACATCTTCATTAGTAACCCCGTTGAGGTTGATGGATAGCATAAAGTTGTTTATGTGCTCTTCTACTAGCATGCTTGCCTCGAGATTGAAATTAGGTAGCCATTTCTTAGGATGGGCCAGTATTTGACTCAAGGGTCCAGGCATTAAGACTGCCCTAGGATTGTTCCATGGAGACTGGGCCATTGTTGAACTGCTAATAGGGGGATTTGCAGAAGATGATTCTTGTGGTTGAGAAGATGAGGTGATTATGATCACAGATGATTGAGGAGGAGTTGTAGGGATTCCACTAGGTGGATTGATAATGGTCTGGGGTGGAGGAGTGGATGGTTGACTTCGCGCTGGAGAGGTTGAGATGGATGATGTTGATGAAAGAGTCTTGCTGTCGGACCCTTTAGGTGACTTCCTTGCTCTTTTCCTTTTGGGAAGAGGTAGTTCGGTTGGCCGAACACCGAACTTTTCACTCTTTAATCTGGTCAGGGGATGAGCAGGGTTATACTTCGAAGTCACGCTGCCCTGAGATTTATCATATCTTTAAGGGGAAATGGAAAATCTCTTAAGTTTATGAATCATATATTCGACTTCAGGAGTTTCAATAACAGATTGTTCTGAAATGTTAGGATTTATAGCAGCAGATGATGCTCTAGCGACTTCTAACTCTGGATTTAAGTGTAATGGAGAAGTCGGGGGAGATGGTGAGGGCGATTTACTCTCTGAATGGTATTTTGATTTGGATTTACTTGCCATTCATAGTTCAGGCCCTCCTTCTAGCGCCAAATGTGTTGAAGGCCCCAAAAATCGGGTCAACAACAAGGGGGATACCCGCCTGGTCTGGACCTTGGTTGGCAGCTCCTTATCCGTTTCGTATAGCGGGTTCGACTGGGGATATGGGACTAGTTTCCCATTTCAGTGTGTGTGTGTGAGAAAGATGGGTGTTTCTGTTCTAAATGGAATACTTCTATCTAATCTAATGCTATGCTATTGTATTGTAATAAACAGAAAAAAATCGAAATTTATGCTAACCCGAGGTGTGATATTTCTTCTATGCGATCTAAAAAAATTTCAAACAATAACTGGTAATAAAGATCATTCAGCTATCATCAGAAAAGAATTCTATAAAGATGAACTACTTCGATAAGAAGTTAGACAAAACAGTTTTGAAAACTTATCGCATAAATGAGCTATTCATACACTAAACATAAACAAATAGTTATCACCATACAAAAGTTCCAAATGATAACTCAGACATCGATGCTGTAATATATAAAAAACTGAAAATT
This sequence comes from Pinus taeda, assembly GCA_000404065.3. Taxonomy (NCBI): domain Eukaryota; kingdom Viridiplantae; phylum Streptophyta; class Pinopsida; order Pinales; family Pinaceae; genus Pinus; species Pinus taeda. The sequence continues at coordinate 19,299 of APFE030332727.1, forward strand.
GGATATCACTTTAACGCATAAGCAGAAATGGTTAAGAGATAAAAGTACCATTTATAACTAGTCCTACTCATGAGCTTCAAGCGACAATTGATTTATCTCTCCTTGATTTAACATCCACTAAGAGTAAAAAAGTGCAACATCAGTAGTAGATATCAAATGCAAATATCAAATAAACCTTGTTCCATTCATTCACCAAAACCTCATCTGAGGGTGAAAAAGTGCATGTTCTGAGGACAAGTTTTTGATAAATTTCTGGACCCTTCTCTAAATGCGTGAGAAGGGTTTAAATATTACTAACTAAATAACTTATTTACAGAAATTGAGAATTCGGTTTAAATGACCGTACTCTTTCTAAGAAAAAATATTTCTAAAATTAAATCTACTATCTAACTATTTCTAAATCTACTCCTTAATGTTGCAAGCATTCAGTATTTTCCTGAGTGGAGTCGGCTGACTGTCTTTCGTCTTTGGTTGAGTTAAGCAAACAGAATCAGCAAGAGCTGGCATTATCTTCTCAGTAAAATTGATGATATACTTGAGAATCATCCAATGACTATGTATCATTACCATGTATACCTGGTAAAAATCCCATTTCAACTTGGTTAACTCTTGGACTACTTCTGCTTTTCCTTCAGTCTTCTATTTCTAGTTTGTTTCCATCGCTAATTTCTTGCAATTTTCGGGGCTCGTAGGTGACTGAGTAACTAGGGACCTTCCTTTTCGAGCAATTTTTCTTAGCGATGCACGATTAGCGCTAAGCGCTAAGCGCTAACCACGCATCGGAAACTACCTCTGTTTCTTGATCTGGGCTTCCCTGATGTGGTTTTTACCTCTTGCACCTTTTTCTCTCATCCGGTATAAAGCTTAAAATTTGTAAAAATAGTGATTTTGTGAGCTCTTGACCCTGAGAATTAAACTGTTTGTTTCTGGTATCAGCATCGTTCAGTACCCATTCAACCATGGTTGTATATGAGAAATCTGTGATAGATGCCTCAAAAGAGTGCTGAGGCTCTTTTTCTTCCTTGAGTGGATTGGGTGTGCCTTCCGAAATGTACATTGGAGCGTTGCCTTCCCTCCTTGTTGTTTTCTACATAGTACCCTGTATAACACTTCGTCCTTCTTTCCTGCAGTTTACATTGAGGTGGAAGTAATGATAAAAGATAAACAGGAAAACTTTTAAATGCCGAAGATATGCAAAACATGCCACCTTATGTGAGCTATTTCTTCGAAAAACACAACACCATACTTTATTAACAACTAGCAACAACCCATTAATTCGCATTAAAATACATGACCAACTCTTGGCTAAAAAGTTTTCTCGAATAGTGAGCCAGAACCAACTACAATGGAGGGGTCCCGCGATTTTGCTTTGCAATGTCGCAGATTTCAGTATCGCAAATCGAAACATCATCGTACTGTTTTTTATCGCAAGGTCGCAGTATCATAATATCGCAGCATCGCAACTTTGCGGTATCACAGTGTCGCAGTATCGCAATATCGCAATATCACAGATTGTTGTAATCCTTATGTGTGATTCATGTGATTTTTGCGATGTGCGATATGCGATATCGCATATCAGTGATTTTTAGAGTTTCTTAAATGTGAGTGTTTCTTTATTGTATGCGATGCAATGAGGTTTCACGTCGCAATCTCGCTTTGTCATTTTAACTCATTAGAAGGTGTATCCTATCATTCTTTGCGCGATGTGATATCCTTTAAGGAGTGAATTTAATTTTCTTCATTATGAAACTTAGGTTGTTTAGATTTTTCAAGGTATTTTCCTAAGTCCATGATGTTGTAAGTTTCATCTAAAAAAGAAAATGTCACACTAACTGATTTTTTTGATTTTTACTGAGGGTCCCCACTTATTTAGTATTAGCAATAATACTTCATAAAGAGGGGGGTTGTTGGTGGCCACAACAACCCCTTTATATTTTTTCATTAACTTTAAGCTCCATTTTTTATATTTTCCAATATAAAGCCCTTTATCCCCTATATATCTGCCAATATATTATTTCATTCTTTCCTCATTATATATCCGCTAATATGAACCCGCATGGTATGATATTTCTCCCCAATGAAGCCCCCATGGTGACATGTTGAGGTTGCATCAATGGAATTCTCTCCAAAGTAAAAGCGATCAATATCGATCCATAGTTGAAATTTATCATCTTACCACTTTTTACTTTAGTCAGCTACTCTTTCATGAAAGAGAATATTGCTTCACACCAATTGAACATATTTGGCTCGAGACACTCGAGCACATACTGCATGTTTGATCTATCTGCGACATGAAGTGTCACACTACCCACCAACTTTGCGATAGTAAAGAGGATTGTTCACGAGGGAATATCACGAACATCCCTAATGTTTATATTTCCATCTTTGCTAGGCTATGTACCTAGTTAGCAGAATTGTCAAATGTAGTCCCTCACTGATTCAACCCCATGGGCAGAACCTAAAAGAGAAATCGGGCCACCACGTCTTGGCAATCCTATGAGAAAGTAAATATCATCGATCAATATAGGGAGCACATTGTCCCCTATGTGAAAAACTTGTTTTGTTGAATCCCATGAATGAACCAAGAACTGTAATAGTTTGAGTTGTTGCCTCATCCCAGATAACCTGAAATATTTGAGTAACCCACAATATCTTAGGGCCTCAACAGTATTAGGATCATTTAGGGAACCATATCCTATTCATCATGTTCTCTTTCATGCCATGTGATAGCCATTCTGATCTGATCAAATCCTGAAATCACACCATAGGCTTAGTTAGGATCCATTTCATGCAAAAAGCTAAATAGATTTTGAGTAGAAATGATTAATCAAATTTATAAATTGCACCCAACGCACCCCTGATCTTTAGACAGTGTGATGTGGAGCTTTTTCCCTTCTGTTTGACTTCTCTGTACTGTGGTTTTCGATACATAAGGGTGTGCTGATTGTAGGGCATGATATATTTACCCTAGGGATCCCAAAACCCTTAAAAATATTTCTTGAAATTGAAAAAGAATGACCTTAAATGAAAGAGAATAGGTAGATCTCCTACCTGGTCCTAACGACACGAATAATGATCCACAGTATTTCCCGTAATCATCTATTGAAGTTTGAGGTAAAAAGTTGGTTCAAAGCACAAAACTGAATGGTAAATTTCAAATGGTAAAATGACTTGGTAAATTCTTGTTTTATGGTTATTTAATGTTCATTAAATGAATAAACTATAGTGTTTATCTATTTTTACAAATGAAACATGTATGTTTAATCCATTTGGTGGTTCTTTAAGAAGGTTTATAGTTGACATAGTGAATTTGACATGCATGATCGTAAAATGTACTTTTGACCACAAAGCATACTTTTATCTCTTTTTCAAGCTCTATTAAATTTCCTCCTTTAGCTCTTTTCAAACTCTCAAAATATGAAAATATTGTTGCGCACTTGTCCTTTTCAGCTTGTAAATGGATTGGAAATGACATCTACTCTGTATAAGTTTAACTCTTTTCCAGACTGAGGTAGATTATTTATGAAAAATGAATACGTTGATCGAACATGGTCAATAGGTTCTCTCTTGTATTATTTTATGCTTTTTCAGACTTGAGAGACAAATTTATGTAAAAGAACTTGTGGATTTTTCTTTTTGTCCCTTTTCAAACTCTCTAAACATGAAAAGGACCAAATTCTCATTGTCGTTAAACTCGTTAAAGCATCAAATAGCGACAAACTTGTCCATCATGACAACACCGAGTTTCACCTTTGCTAGACTCATTAAAACATCACATAACGATGGATTCACCCAAAGGGTAGAATTATACATCAAGCATATGTTATGCTCCTCAAGCTTGATAAAAAATAAAGAGGTACTAGTCAGCAATGACTGGGGAAAATGGGAAAAGGGATAAATCACTTTATTTTAGAAATTCGCTCTTGAACATGACACTTTCACTTCATCTTTGTGACTATTTGGGTTGGGTTATCTGATTTATGGTTATCATACCTATGACCTATCACACAATCCATCACTTTGGTTTTGGATCAATGATGCCAATTCATTCAGTGTCGCCGACATGTTCAAGAGAAGTCACTCAATAAACTTCATCCTTTTCAATACTCATAATCAATCACCAATAATGTAAACTTCATCCTTTGCAATACTCATGATGAAGACGCGAGAGAAATCACCACTAATGATAAACTTCATCCTTTGCAATACTCCTATCCTATCAATATGAGATCAACTTAGGATAGCCTTGGATCATCTAATCCTCTATCCTATCATCCCTTTCAACATGGAAACTAATCATCCAATTATGGAAAACCATTCAATTCCATATTAATGACAAAACCACTTGCATTCATTTATAAATTGGCCTCCCATCATAAAGCCAAGGAGCTTGGATATTATAGAGAAATATTGTTGGTTTAGAGACTTGAAATCATTGTCAAAGTAATTTTATGATGTTGGATTGATGTTGCTATTGGTGTGATGAGGGCTTGGACTAAGTTGGATGAGTGACACAAGATCGAACCACATTGGATGCAACTTCTCCTTCTATTAATCAATAAAGTTGTTTGTTTTGTTTCCAATACTTTTGTCTATATATATGATGAATGTATGTTCAAATGTTGTCAATTCCATTTGCTTACAATAAATATATCATATGCTTTGATTTTTGTCGTCCTCTGTTTCTGTTGGCAGGCACCAATTGAGCGAATTCAGTTTGAGCAGGAGCGACAAGAGCAACTCAAAGGAGATCAAAGGAAGCGAAGGATCACAAGTAGGTTCTTTTATCTTATCGGTTTATTGTAGGAAAAGGTTAAACATCTTTACTTCAGTTTTTCTAAGTGTAACTACCCACTTAGGGAAGATATACTTATTCATAGGTATAAATTCCATATAACAAGTGGAAACACAGTCCACAGACTCATAAACTGACTTAGCTAAAGCAATGGGAGATTTGTCCATTAAATATTTAGATTTTGAGAAGATGAAGGCTCAACTCAACAATCTCGAAGAGAATAAGTTAAATATTGATAATGTTTACTTAGCATAGCTTCAGAAAACTCATAGCCTAACTCAAATAATAGAGTCTCTAGAAAATGAGACTATTATTGCTCAAACCATTACACAGGCCAAGGAAAACATATGGGTAGATATTAATGAGTCTATGACTAAATTGTGGCCTTGTATTGAAATTATTTTTGAATGGGAGGAGCAATTGGAAAGATCGAAGGAAGTGATTGCAGAGGTAAAGAAAGACTTGAGTCAAAAACCAGGAGAGGCTACAACATCAATTAGAATTCTAAATTCAAAGAAAATGAAATAACTGGAAGAATTTGAAATAGAATACAAAAATGAAACAATCTTGGAAGTAAGAAGGATTCTCACAAAAAGAAATATTATGCAACAGCTAGAAAATAAATATCATAATTTAAAATCCAACATTCAGAAATTTCACAAGAAGTTCAATATTCTACATCAAAAAGGACTTCCAGGCTTAAGAGGAATGGAAGACAAATTCGTTCCCCTTGAAGAATACCAATTCAAGTTGCATCCTATTGCTACAGACAAATCCAAATTTTCCGTGATCAAGGGAACTATTATAGGAAAATCCTTCATTGAAGGTTTAAGTTTTGATTTATTAATTAAGCATGAAATCAATCACATGTTTGTAACTAAGCCCAAATTTTCAGAAATACACTGAATTGGATTAAACATTTAGAAATTTAATTAAATATTCCACTCCATATGAAGAAATATGGGGCAAGATATGCCAACTTCTCAAATAAATAGATATAGATTTCTAGCAGCAAACAACAACTTTTTTGCAACATGATGCAGATTTTCAAGAGCAAAAAAATACTAGTCGTTTTAGCTAGTCATCACCAGAAACCTCGAATTCAATGGAAAAAGGCCTAAGAAGCCTTATTTTCCTATTTTATATATCTACTTTTGTAAACAGTTTTGAGATATTTTGTAATTAAATCTTGATATTTTTAGAGAAAGTTGTAAAAATACTTTGCAAATCAAAGTATAAAGGGTTGAAGCATTGTAATAGACTCTTGAGAAGACTTATAATCATATGAATTATTTGTTGAAAGTAATAGAAAGGTTTTGGATTTATCTCGAAACAATTGTGTCCTTGTGATTACTTCTTTGTTATTATATTTTCACTTTGTTTAAATCTTCATATATTTGAAATTAATGGGAATTTTGGGTATCATTATATTGAGTTTCAATTTATCTAAAAACCCCTGCGAAGTTATTATCAATTACATAGATTAGTTAATTAGATTATATGTTTTAATTAACTCCTCTACATCTTTAAATTATCACTTCTCCTTAGGTATTAAATATATTATATTGACTATAAAATCATTTTCCATGCATTCATTTATATATGACTAAGTTAAATAATATGTTTGATGATTTAATTAATCATTTATTTTCTTAAGTTCAACTTGGTATATCTCTTCGAAAGCTAAATTATGCTAGAGGTGAAGAGTCATCCCTTTTAATACATCTCAAGTAATTAAGAAAATGAACATGCTTAAATAGTTTAGAACATTGATGATCCAAAAACTTAAAACAATCAAAACATTTTAGATGCTCTCTCATAATTCCTTAACCTATAGTTATCTATAGAGGTACAATAGGGGCTATAGACACCCATTGGCAATGGAGCAAGATCAGTGGCATTAAACAAGAATTTTGAAAGTCTCTTATCTTAGGATAGTCGATGACTCTGTAAGTGTACTCAGAAAATGCATTGGTAGTGTAATGACATCCGATTCTGGAACTCATGTTGTGCAAACAAAAGGGCAAAAAAATCCTTGATAACTAGCCTCCATAGTTTCAGTAAAACCTTATTCTCAAATGAAAGTCATCCTTGTGAATCTTAATTAGTACTATGACTTCTACAATATCTTGAACGCTAATTTTAAGTATGTATTATATATGATGTGGAATTATCTTATGAAGAATGACACATGTAGAAATCTATGATCAATGTGCCCTAAATCATTATCATAATTACTCCAATACATTAAATATACAAACAAATGTATTCTATATGTGAATATTCCTTGTTTTATTCTTGCAATCAATCAAATGACAATTTAAGATGAAAATATTTTCAATATATGATAGGTTAGGCTTTGCATTTTTCTGCATTCAAATCCTCTTTTTCTCCTCCTAGGTATCAAATGAAGGGTTTGTTTATCTTATTTTTCTTATAACTAAAAAGGGGCAACCTTAAATTTTTATCCTATTTTAATTCTTAATGTGTTTTATTTCCATTAAGGTTTGATTATGTACATGTGAATCTTACAATTTTGTGCTAACAATTTAAAATTGTTTTCATTTTGACCAAAGAACTTGGATTGTCCACTAGATATCATAAGATAGTTGAACTGAAATCAACCCCACAAATAAAATTAACATCGGGTGCAATTAGCAAGGAAGCTAACACCCTCCTTAGGGCCTACAAATATCGAGCGACTTGTATTTCATTTCAGGCCTCATTAATACCCACCTTACAATATGAAATGATCTAACGAAGAAAGGGAAAGAAATCAATGGTTGGTGTTGGTTAATTCCTACATTGCATCTAATGGGGAAGTTGATCATTGTAGAGAAATTACACATGCATCTTCCATATGTTTGTAAACAAGGTACAAGATCATCTAGAAAGATTAGCTGATAAGTATCTAGAATTGTCATCATATTTGAAACATTAATATTTAACAATGATGAAAATAATATTCTAGACATAATAGGAAAATTTAGAGGACATTTATTTATAATGCATTAATATTCGATGTTCATGGTCAATGATATCTTTGTGGTATATTTCATTCTTGTTTTAAATGACTCCATGCCCAATAAAAGGCATATGGTATGTTGTTCTTAGTGCCTCTTATGGAGACACCATCCCCAGTAGGATCCAAATGTTGTTCCCAAATATAACCCTCCTAAAAGTCAGGCTACCTTTGTGTATTCTCACTCGTACAAGCCTTTCCCTATTTCATTCCTCCTTTTTTGACTTCTGAGAATGCAAAAGGCGAATGAATAAAAGAGCTTAGAACAAATTTAAATTGGGCTAATGGCTAGGTGACATTGTTTAAGGAATGCTACAATCCAAAGATATTAATATGTAGTATTTTATTATGATTTTGATTTTATTAATCACATATAAATAAAAATAATAATTAAATATTAACATCCTTAACTAATGTGTGTCACTAAATATAATATTTGTATCTAACTAAACATAATTAAGAGCTTATCACCACAACTAGTTGTCCACAGAAAATGGGCAAGTTGTCCATAAAAAGGGAATATATATATATATATATATATATAATATAATATATATATATATATTTATTATATATATATAATATATATATAATATCTAAAATTTTGATGCAATGATTAAGGGAGTTGATTTTTCATTTGTAAGTCAGTAGAGAATCCTTATATTAAAAAATAAACATAGAGTAGAAAAAAGGCAGTTGGCCTGCTAGATTGGAAGCCAAACCAGTTGTAGAAAAAGATTGTCGTAACCACACATTTAACCAAGCATGCCATAAAGTTTTTGTCTCTGGTATCCCTTATATAGTTAATAAAAATGACCTTTGATACCACTGCTAATTATCTGTCTATTGCTAATTATCATTTTCTATATCATTATGTCTGCACATTTTGGATCTACAAACCTCAATTTAACAAGATAACTATTATCCTACCTATGAAGCCATAGAACAAAAAAAAAATTAGTTGCCAATGTCATAATTATTTAAAAACAGTTGTTTTCGTCGCTACCCCTGCATCTATAATAGTCGCATAGATTTCTCCCGCACTTGGATTTATTATCGATGCCACCCCGACTTCTTGGGTTGCCTGTTGATGGCCACTAGCAACACTAATCTCTCTAACATAGTATTTTCTCATAAAGGATGGATCCCCTTGCTCTTCCCCCAGTGAAATATCCAAATTGTGGATGTATTTCATGTATATTGAAAAATCTTGTTCATGTCTCCAATCTTGTCATCCTACATTCATTCTATATTCACCGCATGCTTGAGAACCTCCTCAATAGCTCTCAGTATCTATTCAATCGTCTTCAACTAGATTTGAGTTTCGATTTACCTCCTAGTTTTCTCCTTTGTTGCCTCCAATTTCAAATTCCCAACTGTATTTTTGACATGCCATGTCGTCTCCAAGGTCTTATGATACATCATCATCGACATTTAAGATTTCCCAGTGTCAATTATCCAGTCTCCTTCCTCCTTAATTTGGGCATCCAGGGCATCCCTGTGTTGTCTTCTTACCTCATTCTCCTAGGTTTCCACTATCTCCTTCCCTTTTTGTAGGGAAGTTAATTGATATTTTATCGTAGCCACCCTCACCACATCTTCCATCTGTGTCCTTTTACTGGCCTCTAAATCTTCATCATCCATGTGATGTCTACCCCTCAGCCTGCCTCCAGTACTATGACCCTTGGCCGTTGCACTCCCTGAAATATCAATTTCTTTTGATAAAATTTCTAACTGACACCCACGGTCACACCACCTTCTAGCTTTCAAACTTATCTCTAAAAATCCTACTCCCCAACCCGACTTACAATTTAGAGGAAACAACCAAAACATGAAATTCCTTCTCGACTTTTGAGTGCATTCCTTTTCTATTTTCAGTTATTTTGTCATGCCAATGGTGTTACATTACAATCGTATGAGCCTGTAGACATATTCCCTCTCATTCACCCCTTCAATCAATCTGTACAGAATCATAATCGCCATGGCCCTTCTATACACATTCCCTCTGGATGTCATACTTTTCCACTCCTCTCATCGCCCTCTCAAATTAATGAGGAAATCTGACAGACTATTGTTTAAGTCATTATTTCCTTCTCTCCCATCATGAACTGTCATCCCTTCTATATATTGTAAATACGTACCCCTTCTCATTTCCCAACTCCTTGCTACCTAACTTTCCATCATTAAGGTTATTCATTTCACATAGCCAGGTGAGTCACTAGCCCGATCCAGGTCCACCCATTCTCTATCAGCCTGCCTTCTTGGCATGGAGTATTCTCGCTCCACCAACCTTCAACATTATTCCTTCAAATGACCCTCAGAAAGCTCATCTCATGCCTTCTTGGTAAGAAATCAGGCACTCCCTATTCCTGTATTTTCCATCCTGACTGACAGTGTGTTAGTTGAGCGAAGAACCAAGGTGAAATCCATGATTCTCAACACCTCTAGATATTTCTGAATTTTTTGGATTAACTAGGCCAAATGCTAGTTCTTTGTATTTTTCTCAACTGGGTGCCACATTACAACCGTCATTCCACTTGGATGGCTAATGCAAATTCCCCTTCGACTATCACATTCACCATTGCTTCTCGAATCATAGTTTATAGCCCATGCTCCAAGGCCTAAAATTCTACTACATTGTTTGAGGCCTATCCCATATTTATGAAGTATAGTTTGTGAATTTTGTTGTCCAATCCCAAATGACCCCTCTAGCTCCAGACTTGACCATATTTCTTTTCAACGCCTTGTCAAATTTCAGTTTTAGGAAACCATCTGATGCCTAAAGTAATCATGTATCAGTCTAAATTACAAATCACAAGACCATACCATTATTTATACATTTTTTATTCAAATAAAGTACCTTGTCTTGGACTAATCAAAGATATAGTTGTAACTCTAGAACAAATCCCTGTTAAAAGTGTAGTTTTAGATATTTTTGTTACAAATATTTGCCCAATCTTTGGAATGTTATTGTCTAGATATTGTTGTGCCAAGTTAGGAGGAAGTTTGCAAATGGATGTCTTTTCCTACAATTCATGTTTACGAGGGAAAATACCTTAGATTATACAAAGAGGTAAGATTTATTAATAATGTTTATAAAGATGATTACACAATAAATCATCTTATTTATGTTCTTGATAAGGATTTTGGGTGTTTTACCTTATCATCCAATGGTCTCCAAAATTCTCAGCTTAGCATTGAACAAATTGCGAATAAACCTAAATGTATAAGAATTGATGTTTGGAAGTTATACTTTGATGGGGCCTTTTCCAAAGATAGAGTTACAGCTAGAATTGCACTTATTTCTCTAGATAAAGAAAATATAACTCAATATTTTAAGTAGGACTTTGATGTTACAAATAATGTAGCAGAATATGAAGCCTTAATCTTAGGACTTGAGCTAGCTAAATGTCTGAAAGTTCAAAACTTAAGTGTATTCAGTGATTCAGAAATCATTGTGAATCAAGTAAGAAATCTATGCCAAGAAAAACATCCTATGCTTAGATCTTATCGAAATGAGGTATGAGATTCTGTGGATAATTTCTTTCAAGCTTTTATATTACAGCAATCCATAGAAATTAAAACATCTATGCAGATTCATCAACTATCTCGGCCAGCACTTTGAAAATTCTTGATCCAATGCAGTTACAATACCAAATTCAAGTAAATATAGGCCTTCAATCCCTCACAACCTTAAGCATTGGCAAGTGTTCAAAGATGATGAGAAATTGAAGATTTTCTTACAAGCAATTGATGAATTCTCAACTTTACAAATCAAAGAAGAAAAAAAGATTGATCATACGTACAATAATGAAAAATAAACTTCACAATTAAATCACAAGGTAACTAATCATAATATCATTCAATTTCCCAATAATTACATACCTAAGGGTTTAACTCCTCTTGAAAAACTTTTTGATAATAATGATGTTTCCAAAACTTCATTATCAAGTTCACAACAAGATGGTATTGAAGAATACAACATTGGAACCCATGAAGAAATCATAAATGTAAAACTTTTTGCATAATTACCTAAGGAAACAAAGGAGAAATATCTAACTCTTCTCAAACATTACAAAGATGTCTTTTCCTGGTCATATGAGGAGATCAAAACCTATGACACAACACTTATTGAGCATAAAATTTCTCTCAAACTAGAAGCTAAAATTTTCAAGAAGAAATCGAGGAGAATAAATCCATTTTTGCTTCCAACTATTGAAAAAGAACTTAAGAAATTGTTGGATGCCAAAATTATTGTTCCTCTAAGATACTCTAATTGGATAGAAAATCTGGATCCATTTAGAAATAAAATTGTTCAAATAAGATTGTGTGTAGACTTTAGAAACCTAAATACAGTATCTTTAAAAGACAATTATCCATTACCCAAGATGGATCAATTACTTCAAAAGGTTTCAGGCTCTAATAGAATTTCCATGTTGGATGGTTTTTCTGGATACAATCAAATCATGGTAAGTCCAAAATACAGGGAAAAAAACAACAATCACAACTCCTTCTAGTACATTTATGTATTCTAGAATGCCATTTGGCCTATCCAATGCAAGAGATACTTTCAAAGAGAAATGGACCTAGCTTTTGTTGGTAAAGTTAATATGTTTGTTGTTATTTGTCTCGATGATCTAACTGTATTTTCAAATTCTAATGAAAAACATTTAAAGCATTTGAGAAAGGATTTTGATAGTTTCAAGAAATACAAAATTTCACTCAATCCATAGAAATATTTGTTTTCTATAAAGGACGAAAAACTACTTGGCCATATCATTTCAAAATAAGGAGTAATGATTGATCCAAAATGGGTCTCATCCATTGAGGTATTTATCTTACCTAGGAATAAAAGAGAAATGCAAACTTTTCTAGGAGAGATTAATCTTTTAAGGAGATTTATACCAAACTACGCTGACATAGTCAAGGATATCATTGATATCCTAAAAAAGGATCATGAAGTTAAATGGATAGTGTAGGCAAGGTATGCTTTTACACAAATCAAGAAGGCTATTTCTAAAGTCCTAGTACTAGCCAGTCCTGATTATTCAAAGCCTTTTAGAATTTTCTCTTTTGTCTCTGATACTACCTTAGTTGTTGTCTTAATGCAAAAGAATGATAATGAATATGGCTAGCCTATTTCCTTTTTCAACAAAGTTATGAGAGATTCTGAGTTGAAATATGATGTCATTGAGAAACAAGCCTGTGCCCTTGTGCAAGCCTTAAAATCTTTCAGAACTTATGTCCTCCATTCTCCTATTACTACCTATGTCCCAAAAAATGTTGTCAAGAATATATTGACGCAACCTGATACAGATGGTAGGAGAGGAAGATGGATTGCAAAATTTCCAGAATTTGATTTAGATATCAAATATACCAATTTAGTGAAGGGACAAGGTTTAACCAAACTTTTGGCTGAATCAAATTGTAAAATTCTACGGATAAACTCTATCATACAAGTATCAGGAGAGAAGAATACACAAGAACCTTCTCAAAGTTAAGGACACAAGAATCCACAAGAACCTCCCTATTTTATAGATTCAAGTCCTCTTCCACTTCATATTGATGAAAAGTTAATATTATCTGAATGGTATGTTGATATTGTACATTTTTTTTTTTTTAGTATCCTCTTGGATTCACAAAGAACCAATGGAACCCTCATATTAAAGGCTATGAAATATTGTATCATCAATGATAACCTGTATTGGAAAGATCCATTAAACATCCTTCTATTATGTCTAATAGTGAGTGAAATAGAAGGAGTTATAGATCAATTTCATGAAGGCATATGTGGGGGGAATTATACTTGGAGAGAAACAACATCAGGTTTCTATTGGCCGAAGTTATTTTCACAAGTTGGAGAAAAAGTTAGAAGTTGTATTCAATGTCAGATTTTTGCTGGAAATAAAAGGTTAGTAGCACTCCCTCTTGATCCAGTGTTAATTGAAGCACCCTATCTACAGTGGGGACTAGATTTCATAGGAGCGATTTTTCTAGCATCCAATAATCATCACAGGTGGATCCTAACTTCTACCGACTACTTCACAAATTGGGTATAAGCCATCCCTGTCAAGATTGAAACAAACATTGTTGTCAGCAAATTCATTGAAGAAAATATATTATACAGGTTTGGATGTCATCAATAGATAGTCACTGATAATGAATAGGTATTCAACAATGTTAAAATGATATAATTTTTCCAGAAGTATCATATTTTATTGCATCATTCTACCCCATATTACCCTCGGGGAAATGGATTGGCAGAGTTGTCAAATAAGAGTTTGGTCAAAGTCATTACGAAGGTACTCTTAGATCATAAGATAAATTGGGAAAGTCATCTCAAGTTTGCACTTTGGGCTAATAAAGTGTCACCTAAGATATCTATAGGTAAATCCCCTTTTCAGCTTATTTATGCCATTGAGGCCATTTTTTCTACACAATGTTATGAAGTTTTTGTAGGAAATATATGAAGAGCTTGATGACTTTTCAAGAAGAATCAATAAGATTATTGAATTAAATTAAGAGAGAGATGAATTTTAGTACAAGCTCCTCCAATATCAAAATAAGATTAAAAGATTGTTTGACAGAAAAATTAGGGAAAGAGACTTCAGGAAAGAAGATCTACTCTTAAAATGGGATGCTTGTAGAGAGGAAAGAGGAAAACATGGAAAATTTGACAATCTCTGCTTAGGACCTTTCAACATTGCAGAATTCAAGGGAAATGATACTTTTATCTTGGAGAATCTAGAAGGAAGATATTCTTCATTGCCCCTCAATGGATAATATCTTAAGCACTATATTCAGTATTGAAGTTGTTACATTATCATTCATTGTACATTAACGATGTTATTTACATTTCACTGTCAAAGTGTCATTTTCACAGCAAAGACTCCATAGCCCGAGGAGAAGACACATGGATCTACATGTTCTCTGCATCTCATAGGGAGAAGGAGTCCCCAGATGGAGCTGATGTTGTAACTTACCCTATATTTTACATTTACTTGTTAAAAAAAGTGAAAGAAAGAAAAATAAATAAAAAAAATAAAAATATCTATAATATATATTATATATATAAAGAAAAAACAAAAAAAATTGAAAGGGATATAAAAAAAGAGAGAAAATAGAAAAAATGACAAAAAAGAAAAAAATTGAAAATAATGAATAATCCCGAGAAAAATTGTGCGCTAGTTTAAATGTCACATATCATAGTTGATTAATTATTTTAATTAGTTTAAGCTTAATTAAGGAATTAAATAAACTTTGTAATAAAGTCAAATTGATTTGATGTTTTTTTGTCGTTTACGTGAAAACGCATGCATCAATCAAATGTCATCAACTCACCCACCTATATTAATGGTGGATATGTACTTTATACCCCCCCAGGCCCTCTGACATTTAACTAAGGGGGGGATTGTGGGGTGGGGGGGGTTTGTGGGGGTGTCTGAAAAGTCATTTCTTAAAACCCACTATTGCTACATGTCTGTACCTAATCTATTTCGGAACCCCCCCTCCATTTACCACTTACCTTCCACCCCCCACCCACCCCCTGGAAAACTGCCATCTCCCACTCCCGCAAAAATCTAATGGCCATCCCGCCTCCGCCAACTATCCTCAGCTCACTTGTCAACTCATTTCCCAATATCCGCTCATTCATTCTCTCTACTATTGCCATAATAAATGACCCACTCCCATAACAGGTATTCTGAATGGTAATTCCTTCGACTTTAGATATAGAAATGTTTTTTGCCACTATTTCTTTTTATCCATTATGTTCTACAAAAATGTACATTCAGACTCAGTGTAACCACACAACCTAACCAGCATCACACCACTTCTTCAGCTCACAACAATCCGTTAATTTCCTAGTAATCATCACCCTAGCCTTGTATACCTTCAATATGTCTTCAAAAGGAAAATCCATAATCATAGAGGAAAGCCCAATGGTTCCTCATGTCATAGATTTACACAGACTAGCCCTTGTTCACCAGGAATACAAAATAGTTGAAACCCAACATGAGTTCGACCTGTATGAACTCCACACTTGGGCCAAGTAGAAATTTCTTGATGCCAGTGATGAATTGAGCATGTGGGACTCCTTCCTCTCTCAATTCATTCTTCCTCAGACCGATTTATTCCCAAATTTTTGACCTGGTGCCATTTCAGATACATCCTGGGATAGAGAGCCATTATCGCTCAAAATAATGATGTTTTTTTACTATATATCTTGAATCGATATGCCAAATGCTTAGAGTAAGACCGCCAGCCCCTTTGCACCCTTTCTCTATGGATTCCCTCATGGAATTATATAAAAAGCTCACCTTTCCTCAAAGGGCTAATTTTTTTGAAATATTCCTACCTGAAAATGCAGAATTGCCTAGGAAAAATCCTCCATACCCCTCTTCCATGTTCCCATAAATGACCAGACAAGTTATCTCAATATTTTCTTGTTTGTTATGTTATCCAATTGATCAATGTGTATATGAGATTATTTTAGGATTTCTATCAGTATTTTCAGCAAGTGAAAAACCCTCCATGATCTTCAATTATAGTAAGTTTCTGTTTGAAGCAATACATAATAAATCCCTAAATTTTTCAACATAAGTATCTTTTAAATATCAGTCATTTCTTGTATACCCATTTTTATTCCATCAAGTAGATGAATTCCAATTTCAATTGCATAAATTTAGTGGGTAGGGTAATCCTCAATGTGTGATTCATTGGAATTCTTTGGTAAGGAAGAATACCAATGAATTTTCCTTTAGTGATTACACTAATAAATTTTTATATATGGTCTCATGTTTTCTCAAAAATGATGTTGTTCCTATAATTTCTCCTAAAATCAAGAGAATTCTACATCTTAGCAAGCAAACTAAGATTGGAGACTGGCACTTATACCAAAATTATACAGAGATTACTAGAGTATATGGATGTGAGTTTCCTCCATATGAACTGCCTAAGTTTGTACCAATTAGGATTTTTGCACTTGAAAATATTAGGTAGATAATGAACATGGATGAGTTACACTTTGTGTCAGCTAAGAAAAAATATCATTTTAAATTAAAGGCTCAGATTGGACCTTTTATTTGTAACAATGGAGCAACAACAAAAGAAGAAAACCTCCTCTTGAAGAAAATGAAATTTAAATTTACTTTTACTTGGTCTTACGATCCCTTTGGGATTATTTCTAAACTAAGGGTAGAACATAAAAATACTCCTTATGCACACACTCCTAGACCAAAATCCGAACAATACTTGAACCATGAGGAGTGGTAGACGACCACATCGCAGAAAGTCGAGGAGCAGGCTTTCATTTCTACAATAACATAGACTCCAACACCATATGAAAAACATGCAAAAATAGCAATGGAAAGTATTTCCCCTCTTATTTCATAAATTCAGTAGTCTAAATTCATAAAGTATAAAAAGAAGAAAAGGAACCCTCTTGAAGAGCCATCTCAAGAAGAGAGTTCACATGAATATATTTCATTAGTTTTATCAGGTCCTTATGCTGCAACATTCCCAAGAGTTGAAGAAATTTTCTCAATCTCTCCTATATCTTCAGTCACTAAAGATCCATTAGAATCAAGTCAGACAAGAGAGCTAGCTCACACTACTTCAAAACAAAGAATATTTGTTAGGTATAGGGAAATTAAGAAGAAGATTGAGGCACTCAAGGGCTCTACTTATTCATAGTTTTGGAACCAAACTTCAGCTTCCCAACATGGGCTTATCTCAACATTAGATACTTAGAAGGGATAGTTTCATATGGCACTCTTAGAGCCTAAGGTTCCTTTTCTAAGAATTGCAACAGATGACAAAGAATCTCTTTTTTACTTTGACACTAAGCAGATCCCTCCTATTGAACAAATTTATCTGCAAAAACAAGTTAGAGAAATGATTTACTCCACCTTGACCAGTTCAACCATTGAAGCATCCAGGTTGTAGGTTTCATTGAATAATATTCAATCTCAGTTAAAACTTGAAGAGATCCCATCACTTGCTAGAGATACTAAAATAAAATCTTTAAAGGATCTAGTGATTAAACTGGGATATGACTGGAGTAATGTTAAAGCTTTTGAGGAGATGATTAAGAGAATAAAGGTTGATATACAAGCACTAAGAAAACAATTGAAACTACTTACTACTGAAGATCCTCAGACCAAAGAAGTAGGTGAGTTGGAAAAGGAAAAGTCAGACATGTTCAAAATCATTATTGAATAGAACTTACATATTCATAGGATGGAGATTGAACTAGAAGGTTTATTGAAGGAAAAAGAGCAGTAAGCAGATGTGGCAGCAGTTATTCCTCTAGAAATAGATTCTATGGCATGTAGTTCAACAACTCAAATTGGAGGGACTTCTATTACAATAGCTATATCAATGGAAACACAGTCCATAGACTTAGCAAATGACTTAGCGAAAGCAATGGGAGATTTTTCCATCAGATATTCAGAGATTGAGAAGTTGAAGACTCAACTCAACAATCTCCAAGAGCAGAAGTTAAACATTCATAATTTTTACTTAGCAGAGCTTCATGAAACTCATAGGTTAACCCAAAGAATATAGTATCTATAAAATGAGACTATTATTGCCCAGACCATTGCACAGGCCAAGGAAAACATATGGGTATATATTAATGAGTCTATGACTAAATTTTGGCCTTGTATTGAAATTATTTTTAAACAGGAGGAGCTATTGGAAAAATCAAAGGAAGTGACTGCAGAGGTAAAGTAAAACCTAGGTCGAAAACTAGGAGAGGCTACAATATTAATTAGAATTCTAAATTCAAAGACAAGGAAAGAACTAGAAGAATTTGAAATAGAGGATACAACTAAAACAATCTTGGAAGTGAGAAGGATTCTCGTGAAAATAAATCTTATGCTACAACTGGAAAATAAATGTCATAATCTAGAAGCCAACATTCAAAAATTTCACAAGAAGTTCAATATTCTACATCAAAAAGGACTTCTAGGCTTAAGAGGAATGGCATAAAAACTCATTCCCCTTGAAGAATAACAACGCAGGTTGCATCCTATTGCTACAAACAAATCCAAATTTGCCAAGATCCGGAGAACTATTACAAGAAAAGCCTTCATTGAAGGTTTAAGTTTTGATTTATTAAATAAGCATGAGATCAATCATATGTTTTTAACTACGGCCAGTTTTTGAGAAATACATTGAAGTGGATTAAACATTTAGAAATTTAATTAAATATTCCACTCCATATGAAGAAAGATGGGACAAGATATGCCAACTTCTCGAACAAACAGACACAGATTTGTAGCAGCAGACAAAAAGTTTTTTACAATAGGATTCAGATTTTCAGGAGCATCAAAACAGTAGCCTTTCCAACCCAGTGATCACTAGAAGCCTCGAATTCAATAGAAAAAGGCCTAAGAAGTTTTATTTTCCTATTTTATAGATCTATAATTTTGAGATATTTTGTAAATAAATCTTGATATTTAAATCAAGACATTTTTAGAGAAAGTTGTAAAAATACTTTCTAAATCAAAGTATAAAGGGTTGGACCATTGTAATAGACTCTTGAGAAGACTTGTAATCATATGAATTATTTTCTGAAAGTAATAGAAGGATTATGGATTTATCTCGAAACAATTGTATCCTTGTGAGTACTTCTTTATTATTATATTTTCAATTTGTTTAAATCTGCATATATTTGAAATTAATGGGAATTCTAGGTATGATAATATTGAGTTTCAATTTATCTTAAAATCCCTACGAAGTTATTATCAATTACAAAGATTAGTTAATTAGACTATCTGTTTTAATTAACTCCTCCACATATTTAAGTTATCACTTCCCCTTAAGTATTAAATATATTCTATTGGTTGTAAAATCATTTTACACACACTCATCTATAAATGACTAAGTTAAATAATATGTTTGATTATTTAATTAATCATTTATTTTCTTAAGTTCAACTTGACATATCTCTTCAAAAGCTAAATTCTGCTAGAGGTGAAGAGTCATCCCTTTTAATTCATCTCAAGTAATTAAGAAATTGTACTTTTTTAAACAGTTTAGAACATTAGCCATCCAAAAACTCAAAAAATCAAAACATTTTATATTCTCTAGCATATTTCCTTTACCTATAATTATCTATAGAGGTATTGGCCAGATAAATCATTCTTGCAGACAAGACCGATCTCCCTAGTATCAACTGATATCTAGAAACAAGCATGACAAGCAAATCTACCTTTCTCTAAACATATTGCTATTCATTAATAAAAACTAAGAGGTGTTTTAGACCCTACCTTAAGTCCAACACTAGTTTGTGGCAGCCATGCTCCAATAGCTCCAAAAGAGTTTCCTTTCAAGAACCTTCAAACACAAACAAGCACACATCAAAGAACACCTGCATAGCTAATATAATAAATCATGTTCATCATAGTGATCAAGGAGTCTATGAAATAAACCATAAAACATAGCTTATTGAGAAAAATAAACTTGATTGTATTAACTTTGAAATAGAAGAACTTTACAACCTTGGTTCCTTGATGCTGTACAAGCTCGTCCCAGGGTCCAAACAGGAATCTCCTCTACTTTGACAAGCCTCACTCTCTTCCAAATGAGATCAAAAGGTATGTGATCTTTCCTCTCAAAAGCTCAATTAGAAAGACTAAGTTACAGCAACATTTACCCTAAAAAATATTCAGCTTTCAACCTCCCAAGTAACCAGCCCAATGCTTCATCTTATAGTGCAAAGGAAGGAGGTTACAAGTCCACCATTGAAGGGATAGAGTCCTCCTTCAAAGGGATAAGCTCCTCACATCAATGGGTTAGCTCCTTAAGGTATGGGATGCATGAACCCTCAAGGAGCGAACTTGCCACTGCAAGATTCCTTCTAGAAGCTTCCAGCAATGACTCAAAGTGAGTTTTTAAGAATGTACTTGCACCTTTTTTACTTTTACATGGGTCCGCACCCATAACACAGAGACAGAGCGGTCAAGTTCACAGGAGACACGACCAATAGGTGCAGTACCACAGGTAATGCTAAGAGAAAGTGCGGAACCAGAGTTTTAGAGATTTATAAGGTTTTTCTCTTATTTTCAAGGCTTGATATGAAGAATTGAGGTTTAACTTGCAAAGGAGGTAAGTATGAGTGGTGATAGACTCACATAGATTGCAAAAATTCATGGTGACAATTTTTTGTGCAACAGATTGCCCCTAAAGTGCGAAGTCTGTAATAGATGAGGATGGTTTTTGTCATCTATGAAGAGTGAAGTACTTTATCATTTCAAGGATCTTCGTGTGGATACCCCGGTCGAAACCTATAAAAACATTCAATGCAATATAATTATATATTATATATAATATCATATATATTTATATATAATATATAGATATATATATATATGAACATATCATCATTGAGGTAGGCACTCCCATACTCAGATCAAAACAAATTAGAAAACTATCTAAACTGCTCTGATATAGGAATGATTTCATAATACATCACAAGTATAGACATATGTAGACACAGTATGGGCACAACCATCTGTTTATGAATAATCCACTGTATAATGAATAACAAAATTCCTCGCAGCCTGGATGGTGGAAACTAGATCCAGGGTCATGATTTCTGCTTCCTAAACTAGTACAATTCTATCCATGTGAATGAATGTGTCGAAGTCGAACATGGTAGAAACCACTTGATTACTAGTCAATGATGTAAACTGTTAACAAGTGTGAGAGAAACCACCAGTAATGTCAATGGCCCTCAAAGTACTCAGTACAATCCATGAAATGTGAATAAATGAGTCGATGTTGAACATGTCACAAAATCCTTTGATCGAAGGTCAATGATGCAACTTGTCGTCAAAGGCAAGAAACCTGCCATTGAGGCATGCAGATTCCACGGTACTGACGATTTCTAGATCATCTTTCTAGATAATGAGTTGGAGTCGATAGAAAGTGATCCGTCGTAGACAAGCCCACAACACGAAATCATAGATCAAGTTTTGAAGAAATACATTTGGCAAGGACTAACTCAGGGATGGTCAAGATGGATGACAGATATTTTGCAAATGAATGGTTTATTTGAACTGACCTCTTGAACAC